>CM030358.1:148922867-149182867 GCA_017893485.1 Hemerocallis citrina | reverse complement strand
TACTTGCAGAGTATCTAAATCTCATAGTAGTCATAGTAGTAGGATTAGTTGCATAGCGAGGGATTAAACCATATCAAAAGGAGAACATTAAGGGCTTGTACCGGACCTATGTAGAGTGGGATGCATAGAATTTGACAAGTATGCATTAGAGAGTCAGCATATAGCATTGATGTTTTCTTGACTTGGTTTTATGCATGTGTTTCCCTGTTTTCTACACTTGACACTTAGACTAGTTCACTTGATGTTTTCATGTATTATTTATTATTATTTCTTATTTCATTTATTCTTATTGTTGATACATGTCGTTTATGATTCTATGTTACATGGTTTACTGATGTTGCATTTATTTTTATGTCACTCACACCGTTATGGTTGACCCCTGTAGTTTTGGGGGCTAGGGTTATCTCTAGCCTCATGTTTTACAGGTAGGTGCTTGTAGCTTGGGATTTGGATACTTGTGCTAAATTGATGTTGTAGCTTATGTAAATTATAAAAGAATGTGTTGTAAAAGAAAGATTGTAATTCAAGGTGTTTATTTTTCCGCTGTGTTTTGTAAAGAATTTAATGTAATAGAAGTTGAAAAATTTTATCTGTATTTTCATCTATGTTTACTATTATAATTGAAGTTGATGCTGGGAATTGTGCCACGTATTTCTGAGATGTCATATTGAAAATTCGGGGCGCTACAATTACATCTTTCTTTAACTTTCAAAACATTTCAAAATATAGTTGGTCCACATAAAATCTTCACCATGCTACAAATATCCAGTTACTTGCTTGCTGAGCATCCCCCTTGTAGTTGTGGGCAATTTAGCTTGATATGCCCAAGTTTTCCACAATTGTAACAATTCTTAGCTTTAGTAGTTAGGCAGTTTGAGTTGAAGTGTCCGACTTTCCTGCATTTGTAACAACTCTTGGCTGTAGGTGCTTCCTTGGGTTGCTTTTCCTTAGCATTTTTGGTAGTTTTCCCAATTGTTCTTAGCTTGATGTTTTTTCTGGAGTTCCTAATGACGGCTCTGGAAGTGTGTCATATCGGATTGAAGTTGCTCTCGTTCTTCTTTTAGGCGTGCAATCTGTGCTCCATAAGTGTTGATCTGTTGTTTGGCCTGGCAGATCGCCTTGCCCCTGCGCTTCTTCAGTTTCCTCATTCTCAGATACAACATGGCTGTCATCTACCATTCCACGGTTGAGTCTGGTGATGGTGGAGGTGAGTCTTCTTCATTTTCAATTTGTTGTAGCACTTGCCTCATTTCTTCCTCTACTGTCATTATTTCCCTAGTAGGCATTGGCTCGTCTACTACTAGTGACAAATCACTGATGAAGATATCTTCGAACACCATTTTGCAAAACAAAAACAAGTTTAGTCCAAGTTAGAGAGGAATCACAGATATATCAATTACTCGAATTATCTGAACATAGATCTGTCTCTAACTGGCATTTTAAGTTTTAATTTCCTATCGTGCCAGATTACAATTTGAAGTCAGCTCTGATACCAACTGTAATGCCCCGGATCCCCGTTACAGGACATCCGTAACATCACCAGAATCTTTTCCTTCAAATGCATCTCAACAAAGTAAATAAAACGGAAATTTTAAAACCTTTATTGCCAAATAGAATCATTACATCAATAGTTACAACCCTTATCTTGTTCTTGAACAAGGAATACAAATTACATAAACTTATTACAACTGATTACAAAAATATTTCAACTCCCCTTGCGAAGCTATCGGCTGTCTTCCAGAATGATGATCGGCTGGTCGCTGCCAAAAATTCCGCTGAATGGTCTATCTGCCTCTCTAGGACTTGCCCCTCGGCTTGAGCCTTCTGCTGCACGACTCTGATATTTCTACACCCGCTCGAATGGTAGGCATGTACACTACCGCCCCACTTGGATGCCCTGCTGGCCTGGCTCTCCTGCCCTCGCGACCCGATATCCGGTACCTAATTAAGTGGGCACGTCAGTAATTCTACTGACGCAATGCTGATAAGAAAACAGCGATCTCCAACTATCACACCCACAATTCATCTTGAATGGAAAAGAACGTGTATCCTGATTTTCTAGTGTTCGTGTATGTCACGACCTAAGGTTTAATGCATAAAACAGAGTACACAACAGATGCACTTAATCTAATGTCAGTGAGACTCTGGACACATATGCATCCCATACTACATGTGCCCCAGATCAAGCCGTTTCTCCAGTTTTAAGGATTCGAACCCTCGCTGTGCAATGCATTCTACTTCGGTCCACTTTCTGTTCCCGATAGTACAACATGATTGAGGATGTATATATAAAAATAAATAATTCGGGGAGCTACCCCGTTGTCACCAATAATTGTTGCATTGGACCATCCTCAAAAGTTGTGACGAACTTACAGATATACCGCAGCATATCCATTGCGCAGAAGATCCATTATGCTCCATTCGTGTCGACCAACATAGAACATGACGGCCTCGAAGGTCTAAACCCCCTATCCGCCAGAAAATCGACATCCCTAATGAAAGGAAGAGACAATCTCTGGTTATCACCACCTAGTGCTAACTCTCAGAACAAGTCGGATTATAGGGAATCACCCCTAACCCTAATTCGGTCTGCAAGCGAAACAATAAAGGAAAACCTAATCAATGCAGTTTACTGAAAACATGTTGTTACGAAATTCACACTCGGTGTCGATCAAACAATGTCGAGCCTGACTGATCTGTCAAAATAATAATTAATCACGGGAATCACATTCACTGATTCCCAATACCTTCACGGGTCATCGACCAATAACCCCAGCCCGTGACCCTCAGCGAGCGGTCCAACAGTGCCAAAGGGATGCAATATAATTCAAAGAAGCTAAGCACACACATAACCATTAATTCTTGACCATTTGACAGACTCAAGCATCGAGACACCGATCACAACCTGACCAGAGCTATAACCCAACTTACTCATGTCCACCATGAGTACTAAGCACATGAACTTGTCTAAGTTTCAGATGAAATGCTAAAACATTTTTTGAGACTCAATAGCTCATGATCACTACACTGTGGTATGGAGAGGGTTCCTCATCAATTGTCCGATAGAATAGTTCAAAAAATAGCAGTAGCTATAACTCAAGCTACGCTCATCGGAATCCAACACAATCAGACTTCTAGAAGGGAAGGGAGATCCACTGCAATCCCCTAGTGGATGACTCCCTCAATTCTTTGAAGAACTTAAGTCCCCGAGCTAACTTAAGCTCGAAGTCAAACTAACCAACAGGTTGCTAAACTTGCAACGTCCATAACTTCCAGCATACAAGTCGGAATTGCTTGATACTACACATTTCGGAAAGCTAAGACCCTAGTCTACAAATTTCTAGCTAACCATTTTCTCAAATTCAATCATCTGGACACCATATAAGCGTCATATAATTCCAGCTGTACGTTCCTTCATGCACTCGCTGCACCTTTCCGATATCATAAAAGTTTGCTCACTCATCGGAATTACTCGATTCTGGGTTCTAAGGAAAGGTGGGAGTGTTTACTACGACTTCCTTGTTGGACACGTCCTCATATTCAATCATTAAGGTCCTCAAAGATACCAAATTCCATCAGGTGCACAAACAGGGAAAAATTTTGATTTTTTCAATAAACAGGGTATCGACTAGACTGGATCTTTCCTAGTTTTTGAAAAATCATAACTCTCAACCTACAAACTGGAATTACGAAATTCCAGTTGGGTTAGGAAGCTACGACTCCCTACTACAAATCACTAGTTGGTCAATTTCCCAAATTCTTAACAAATAATTCCAGAATTTTTTTATCTTCGCAGACTAATCGATTTGCACTAGGCTGAACCTAGTCCACTTTGAAATTCAATAATAATTCAACCTTAAGTACAATGATTATGAAATTTGAGATTCTTAAACCACACATATACCACTCCATTGTATCTAAAATTTGTATTCATCTTTATCTCACACAATGAGTTATGACTCCTCAAACATAGCATATAATTTCAGCTGCTCTTTCTGTATGGTTTATACCACTATATACAGTTTATTTTTGAAATCTCATCAAATGACCTCTAAAAATTCTAAAATTTGAGAAAAATCAAACAAACTCATACCCCAAGTTACTCCGAAAATTCCATAGCAAGATCATATACAAGCAAATAGTTATGACCTTTTGAACTTTAATCCAAAAACAGCCAGCTTCAGTCACAACTTCCAGACCAGTTGTATTCTACAATTTCTTTGAGGTGCCAAACGACCTCGGAAAATATGAAATTTAAGACTATAGTTTTAGACACATACAAAAGTGTCCACAAAAAATTGTAACTCAAAATACCCATTATTTACCGAGATACAAGGTCGGAAAGACACAACAGAATTTCACACAACAGCAGCTCTCCTGGCTGCTCTCTGTCCGAATTTGGGCCAAATGTTTGGGCTACTAAATTTATTCCACGAGAAAATTCATGGATGCACTACATACATAGAACAACAAATCCCCAAATTTGAGCCCCAAAATCCGAACAGTTTGAAAGTAAGAAATTCTTAAATTCACCTATTCACACATGTTCTATAACAAAAGCATCATGAAAGAGATATTCTATCATACTACTATATTTTTCTTAGCATGTCATGTTCTCCACACAAGTTAATCAAATTTTTCTTAGCTTATACCACATGCCAAAGATCTCATACACATAAAAAATTTAATCTTTAGAGTTAGGAGTATCACCCTCATATAGTTGCAAGAGAACTTCTCCGCGTAGATTGCTTGTTCCTTCTTTTGCTCCTTGCTTGTGGAACTTGCTATCTCAATTTCCTACTACTCTTCTCCACTACCACTACTCAAAAGACTCCTCCTTTCTCTTTTCCTTCTCTTTCCCTTCTCCACCCCCCCTCCCCCCTCCCTTTTTTTTGAAGAACAAGAACAAAGAAAATGAGTTAGTGAGTGAAGTGGGGGATCTTATAGGAAATGAGAGAGCTAGGGTTTTGGGTGTTGGAAATTTGGGCCGGAAATGGTCAAGGGAAAAGGAGAGTGGAGATGAAGTAGGGTGCGGTGGATTGGAGATGTGTGGTGAGACGAAGTGCCAATAGCATCTTCTAGAAACTCTTGGGAAGTTTCGTGGAAACTTCTTGGAGGTTTCTTGGAAATTTCCCATCTTCACAAGTCAACATACACACATGGTGAAATATTTCCACCATTAGATCTTCATCAAGATCCGTGCCAAGTTCATATGATGCTAGGGTTCCTAACCCTATGTTAGGTTAAGTAACCCTAGGTCAAAAATAGTAACCCTTGTGCACAAACACAATCCATTTCCAATTCAAGCACTAGCTCAATTTAAAATAACCAATATATATAATTTAAAATCCATAATAATATATGTTTTATAGAAATTACAATTTTCTCCCGACAATTGTCTAGTCAAAACAATCGGGACAAATCCATTGTTAATTTGAGAAGATATCCCGAGTCTGTCTCATCGGGTTCAGAACAGCTCAAACGTTTGAAATCTCTCAATTAAAAAAGAAAAAATATGTAATGGTGGGCAACACTCAGACGTGCAGAGATTACTATGCAAAATAGTTGTATGCTATTTTGCGGGGTATTACACTTACATGGAAAAACATATTTAAAGAACGATGCATTACTAGACTCCATTATTGTGTTCTTTGGTATCTCATGGATATCGGATTTGTATACCAAAAACTAATAAGCACTACTATTATGTGCATAGCCAATGAAAATGAAATCAACCTTTTTTGTCCTAATTTCACTTTCTTATGTGGAGTACTACCACCTTAGCAAAACATCCCCACATTCGCAAATAATTGAAGGATGACTTTCTGCTGTTCCATAGTTCATATAAAGTTTTCTCTTCTTTCTTTTTTGGGTACCTTATTCGAAAGGTAATTAGCTAAAAGAATCCCTTCTCCCCACAAGTTTGGTGGCAAACCAGAACTTATTAACATTGCATTCATCATTTCATTCAAAGTATGATTCTTTCGCTCAGCAACACCGTTGGACTGAGGAGAATAAGGTATTGTGGTTTCATGTATAATCTCATGCTTAGCACAAGTTTCAGCTAATGGCGATTCATACTCTCCACCTCGGTCACTTATTAGTGCCTTAATTTTCTTGTTAAGTTGATTCTCAACTTCATTTTTATAGAGAACAAATTTCTCTATCGCTTTGTCCTTGCTTTAAAGCAAATACACATAACAATATTTTGTGATATCATCAATAAATGCAATAAAATATTTATTACCACATCTTATTTGTATCATTTTCAAATCACAAATATGAGTGTTTCTTTCAACACTTTTAAAGGATGATCTTGTTAGTTTTGCCTCAACACAAGTTTCACACTTATGTTTGGAATCAATTTAGAATGTTGGTATATGATTCAGGTTAATTAATCTATGTAAAGTATCATAATTTACATGTCATAGTCTATCATTTCATAAATTGGAAGACTCAAGCATATAAGTAGAAGAGTTAACTTTATTGATATTCTTGACCATGGTCATTACATTAAGTTTTAACATTCCAGCACTGATGCATCCTCTACCAACATACATTCAAATCTTCGACAAAACAAATTTATTTGACTCAAACATTAAACAAAATCCATGATTTTTAACCAACGAACCAGATACCAGGTTCTTACAGATTTTATGAACACATGCAACATTGTTTAGAATCAGTTCCTTCTCAGAAGTCATCTTCAAGATCACCTTGCCATGGCCCTTGATTTCTGAACTGGCCGAATTCCCCATAAACATATTCTCCCCATTCTTTGATGGTTCAAAAGTAGAGAACATACTTTTGTTGGAGCACAAGTGTCGAGTAGTTCCAGTGTCAATCCACCATTCCGTGGGGTTTGAACCTATCAAGTTCACCTCAGAGACCACAGCTGAGAGGTTGATATCAGAAACGTCTTGAGCAATGCCTTCAACTACATTAGCTTCTATGTTCCGATTCATTTTAGGTAGTCTACAATCAATAGACTTGTGACCTAACTTGTCATAGTTGAAGCATTTGCCATGAAACTTTGGATTCATGGGGATTCCTCCCTTAGGCCCTAATCTGGACACCAACTTGGAGATTTCTTCCTTAGGCCCGTTGAACTTCTTAGGTTTTTCTCAATGGGAGACTGAGACAGGTACAGTGGTAGGCACTAGCACTCATGCCACACCAACGGTTGGCAATTTAACTGTTTCTACAGTCGCTAAATGGGTCGTTTAAGCCACAACAACATTCTCCGATAAAGTTATCATTTTTTGAATATTAAATCACACAACAAAAGTGTCAATTTTCAGAATGAAAAAGAAAATAGAAAGAAGTGCCTCAAAATCAACGAAATTGAAAAAAAAAATGAAAATCAGTTTTAAGTTTGTTATAATATTTTGTTTACAAATATCATTTGCAATAAAACCAAATATGATTGAGAGGCACAAAATGGGAGAAGAAGAAGAAGAAGAAGAGGGAGAAAAAACCAACAAATAAAAATAAAAGAAAAGAAATAACAAAATTATAAACTAAACAATATGTGTCGAGGCTTGTGTATTTTCACAATATCCTTAAAATAGATTTCGCATCGTCCAGGTAATGAAATTTTTGTATGCGTCTGTCTTCCAGGGTGCAACGACAGAAGAGTTGATGCAGACACCACATCACGCTCTTTAATTGAACAATGTTTGTAATCTATCACCGAACGTTCGAAGAAATGAATTGGACTGAAGCACATAACAGAGGGGGGAAAAAGTTTCTGGTGTGTGTATTCAGGGGAGAGGGGGCCCTCTATTTATAATGTCATGGTGAAAATCGTAACAGGAGATAGCTTATTGAATGCATCCACTGTAACGGCAAACAAGTTCTTTAATGCACTGACTGTAATGACAGGCAGAATGTTGAATGCACCACTGTAGTAGCGGAAAAAAACATTTCCATAGTTTAAAACGCGACTAAATGGCAGAAAAAACGTTTCTGCATTTATTTCAGCTGTTACATATCAGAAAAATCCAAATTGTAGCAAAAAAAGGCTCTGACGGTTCGGCATTCGTGTCCGCAGGATGTGTAGGCGCACACAAGCCGCATGTAATCCGATCCACCCCCCTACCCTTGCGCACGCGGGAGAGTCTTCTGGCTTACTATCTTACAATGCCAAAAAAGAGGTTATTATGTATCCTCTTCCAATTCCTTTGATTTTTCCGATATGGGACGAAAATTCCTCAACTCATTTTCACAAATGAAACCATCCCACATAGGGAGAAAATTTCTCATTCACCCTTAATCGTTTTGAGAAAGTAAATATATGATTTTGATCTACTTATGAAGGAGAACACAAATCAATAAAGATCTCTCATTAATTCATAGTGTATCTTACTCAAAAGAATGGATCAAAATAGTTCGTAAAATGGTGTTAATACACTCATTTTCTAACAATACCTCCATTTTTATGAAAGATTGATAAACCCTATTCAGTATATTAGTATCAGGACAGAAATCACATGCACAAGATTCGAGTTTGAAGAACTAACTTGTGTGATGTTTGGATTCATTTTATGAAATATGAGTTGTATAATAAAAGTACTCGATAAGTAGGGGAAAATGGAGAGCATATCCACAAATTTGAAACTAATAAGTGGGTTATTAAGAGAATGTATGGTTTCAAAATAAGGGTTCCGCCCACAAAAAGCACCGGTTAGGTACAATCAGCTAGTGTCTATTCGGTTGTAAGATGTTGAGGTATTATTTAGAAACATTCACTAGAGAAAGGGGAAAACGAAGGGGACAATATTGTTTTCCAATCTTTTCCATGGTGTGTGTCATTAGACAAAACAAAAAGACAAGAAAAGATAAAAAAAAACTAATAAAAGTGTGACACCAGAGCAATGTGGCAAAATGTGGAATTAATTATATTGAAATATTGAAATCAGATTTGGGGAAAAATAATATTTTTCTTATTCGTTTTTATTTCTCTGCTGTATACATCTATATATAAGAATTACATTCTTAGAGAAAAAGAAAGGAGCTTGATAGAAGATTGAGGAGTTGGGGAATCTGATTTCTATAGATTAGGAAACTGAATATACACATTAGCAATTACTACATTTCAACACTCCCCCTCAAGTTGGTGCATAGATATCAGACATGCTCAACTTGTCAACAAATTTCAAGAAGAGCCGATTCGAAACTGCCTTGGTTAGGATATCTGCAAGCTGATCTTCTGACTTCACTTTGGATATCAATGACTTTCTCATCTAATTTTTCTTTGATGAAGAATCTGTCTACCTTTACATGTTTTTTCCTATCATGCTGAACTGGATTAGCAGCAATATCACACGCTGCTTGACTATCACAATACACTTTTATAGGTTCATTCGGATCACAACATAAATCCTGCAACAAGAGTTTCAGCCATAAAACTTCAGATATACTTAATGCTACTCTGCGATACTCAGCCTCTGCACTAGAGCGTACAATGACATTTTGCTTCTTACTTCTCCATGTAACCAAATTTTCTCCAACAAAGATAAAATACCCTGAAGTGGAGTGCCTATCAACAACAGATCCTGCCCAATCGGAATCAGTATATACCTCAACATTCAAGTGATCATGTTTGGCAAACAAGACCCCTTTTCCTAGTGCACACTTTATATACCTCGGGATTCTCATTACGGTATCCATATGTTGTTCACTAGGTGCATGCATAAATTGACTCACCACACTAACGGCATATGACAAATCCGGCTGCGTATGTCCAAGATACATCGGCCGTCCTACCAATCTCTGATATCTTTTCTTATCACACGGCACCTGATTAGGATTATTGCAAAGTTTCAGTCCTTCTTCTTACGGTGTATCAATAGGCTGACAAGCGGACATTCCCGTTTTCTTCAACAAATCCAGAAGTATACTTTTTTTGAGACAGAAATATGTCTTTTCTAGAGCGAGAAACTTCAATACCAAGGAAATATCTTAATGGGCTAAGATCCTTCATTTCGAACTCTTGTGACAAGTAGTTCTTCAATGCATTTCTCTCCTCATGATCATTTTCAGTTACTATCATATCATCCACATAGATAATGACAGCAGTAATCTTACCTTCTTTCATTTTTAGAAACAGTGTATGATCTGAGTTACTCTGACAATATCCAAATGTTCTCATTGATTTTCTAAATCTCCCAAACCAAGTTCTTGGCGACTGTTTGAGACCATACAATGCTTTCTTCAACCGAAACACTTTATTACTATGTTGGAATTGTCTGTTTGATCCTGGTGGTAGATCCATATAAACTTCTTTTGTCAATTTCCCATGCAAAAAAACACTCTTCACAATAAATTGCTCCAATGGCTAGTCAAGATTTGCAACAAGTGATAGTAAAACTCGAACAGTGTTGAACTTTGCCACAGGTGCTAATGTTTCATCATAATCAATTCTATAAGATTGAGTGTACCCTTTGGCAACAAACCTTACTTTGTATCGCTCTATTGAACCATCAGACTTATACTTCACGGTATAAATCCATCTGCATCCTACCTGGCTTCTTTTCTGCTGGCAATTCGACTATCTCTCAAGTCTCATTCTTCTTCAAGGACTTCATCTCCTCATCCATAGCTGCTTTCCTCCTTGGATCGGCTAAGGCTTCCTGCACACTATTAGGAATAGATACAACAGATAATTGATTTATAAATGACTTATTTGATTCAGACAATCGGTGAGTGGACACATAATGACTCATGGGATACTTGACATTACTAGTGGGATCAGGCTTATAAGTGGGGTTTGGGATACCTTTAGTAGTACGATTTGGGAGTTCTCTTCTTGGAGCTTCGAACAGCAATGACGATTGGTTTTGGGGTTCAGATGGGGTAGAGATGGTTCAGATGGTGTTGGTGGTGGAGATGGTTTTGACGGTGTTGGTGGTAGAGATGGCTCATCTTCATGGAGGTTCAGCACTGATTGCAGTTCTTCGTGAAAATCTCCTTCCTCAACCAAATCTTCATTCGAGTGATCATCACTACTTACATCCAAATTTTCACCTCTTGTATTCGGTACTAATTGTAGTAACTCGTGAAGATCTTCGCCATTCAAGTGATCATCACTACTTTCATCCAGATTTTCTCCCCTTGCATCCGATTGTTTAGTCTCAATGGTAACCACTTTGTCATAGGCAAGAGTTTGAACTTCACTTCGGTACTCCCCGTACAGTTCAACCTCAGAGGAAAAATGCATCTCATCTTCATGGAACACACTATCCATAGTCACAAACATCATTTGAGTCGATGGGTGGTAACAACGATATCCTTTCTTATTTGTTGCATATCCCATGAAAACACAGCGAACAGCTTGAGGAGATAACTTATTACATTCATGTTGATGAAGATGAATAAATGCGACACACCCAAACACACGAGGTGGCAAGTTGACGACTTTTGGTGCATTCACAGCTTCAGTTAATGCTTGAAATGGTGTGATGAAGTTTATGATACTAGATGGAACTCGGTTGATTAGGTATGCAGCAGATGCCAGGGCTTCCCCCCAATACATGAGTGACATATTTCCCTGAATAAGAGAGGCACGGACTACGTCGAGCAAGTGTCTCTTTTCCCTTTCTGCAACTCCATTCTGTTGTGGTGTATACGAGCATGTAGTCTAGTGAACAATCTCATGTTCCACCAAATATTGTTGCAAATTCGAGCTCAGGTACTCGCCGCCATTTCGCTCCTAAGAACTTGAATCTGTGCTTTACACTGAGTCCTAACCCATTTGTGAAATTTCTGAAATAAGCCGCTAACTTCACTCTTAGACTTCATCAAACAAACCCAAGTCATACGAGTACAATCGTCAATAAATGCCATAAACCATTTTGCTCCTCCAAAAGTAGTGTTTTTGGATGGACCCCAAACATAAGAATGAATAATCATAAATGGGAGAGAGCTCTTACTTAGGTTTGGAGGAAAAGAGACACGGTGACTTTTTGCGAGTTCAAACACATCACACCGAAAGGTAGACAAATCCAACTTCAAAAATAAGCTTGGAAATAATTTATTCAAATAACCAAAAGAAGCATGCCCTAGACGTCGATGCCATAGCCAAATCTTTGATTTCTTCTTCTCCCCTCAGATCCTTCCACAAAAAGAGCTTGAGTCAACGTGCTTGAACTTTTAGATTCCAAATCCAGGTAATAGAGCTTTCCGTGTCTAACTTCATAACCAATCGTCTTGCGAGTCTGAATATCCTTGAACTCACATGGGAGGGCCAAAAAATCACAATACAATGTATGCAGTAGTTATTTGAGCAACAAATAATAGGTTAAAATTCAAGGAGGGCACAACTAACACAATATCTAAGGTTAGGTTTTTTGTGAGAGATATGGAACCCTCGCAAGTAATGGTGGCAGGATCTCCATTAGCAGTGGACACTTTAGATTTGGTGGATTTTTGTAAGGTTTGGACTAGTCTAAAATCAAGAGTCATATGATCGGTAGCACCCGAATCAATTATCCATGTTTTATTCATAAAAGAGGTAGAAATATTAAAAGTCTTATCATCATTACCTGCAGCAGCAACTAATGTAGAGGACACAGTGCCAGTGGATCGGTTGTAGTTCCTCTTCTGAGTATCTCTGCTATAATCACAATTCTCTGGATAGCCAATAATCTTATAACAACGAGTTTTCGTGTGACAGATCTTGCCACAATGAGTACACTTCATTGACTCCATGGTGAAGAAGAACAAATAGCAACACAAAAGGAAGTACTAACAGTAACACAACTAGCAACACAGCACCACACCAAACACACCGGCAAACAGGATCTAGATCTGATCAACGTATCTAATTTGATCAATAGCAAATAGGATCTAGATCTGATCTTCAACCTATGCCACCACTGATCGACGATAGTAGCTTCGGGCGGTGGTGACAGGAGTTTGACGGGCGGTGGTGACTGGAGGCGACGGACGGCGGTGACTGGAGGTGACGGGCGGCGGTGACTGGAGGAGATGAAGAACGACGATCCGACTTCGACAACTTCGACGGGCGGTGGTGACAGAAGAACGACGACTTCGACGACTTCGAAAACAATCAACAGATGTCGATGGGTTAGGGCTTCGGATCTGTTGACGGAAAAGTTGGGCTTCGATTTCAGATCTGGATCAAGATCTGACTTCGATGGCGATGATGGATGAGATCGGTGGGGCTTCGGGGTTTCGGTTTTTCGGGGAAGATGAATGAAGAATGCCTCTTCTTCTTCGTAGCCTAGGATTTGTTAGGCTCTGATACCATATTGAAAGATTGAAATCAGATTTGGGGAAAAATAATATTTTTCTTATTCGTTTTTATTTATCTACTGTATACATCTATATATAAGAATTATATTCTTGGAGAAGAAAAAAGGAGATTGAGAGAAGATTGAGGAGATGCGTGATTTGGGGAATCTGTTTCCTATAGATTAGGAAACCGAATATACACATTAGCAATTACTATATTACAACAAATTAGATTTATAGGCATAATTTCCAAACTATTTGCACAAACATGTCAATGTCTAAACTATTTGCAAATAAGAGCTAGTTTTAAATAAAAATTATATACTTCCTATTCTATAATATTTTATATTTGGGAGTGTGACCTTTCTTCAATTTAAAATTTTTGTTTTACAGTATTTTTTAATTTATCTTTTAAGTTGAATTAAATTTTAGACTACTTATACTATATATTAATTATTGCTAAACATTTTGAGAAAATCAAGTGAGATTTACTTACTTTGAAATAAGCCTCTGATACCAACTGGAGTGGAAGCACCTACTTGAATGTCTGCAAGAGTAAAAAGAGTATGAAATAATTTTACAACTGATTTTTTTCTCATAGTAATATTCATATTAATCTTCTAAAATAAACCAAGCATTATCATTTTCAACAATATCTAATTAATCAAGCATATCTTGAAATTCTCTAAAAAAAATGTAAAATTGAATAATCAATATCACTTTCATACGAAGGTTCTTCTATATATTCATTTTCTTCAAGATATTGTCTTCTTACCGTTGTACGACTATTTATATATCTACTAAATTCTCCATTTTCATAGAATAATAAAGTTCTTTCTTGAAAAGTTAGTTCATCAATTATTTGAACATTTATGTTACTGATTTGGTCATGATTAACTTGATTTATTGTTATAATTATTACTCGTTTTATACTAAAGAAAAATAATTTAAACTCATAATTATCAACTGAGCTTGTTATTGTTTTGGGATGATAAATATCAACTGCTATCATTCTATCATTTTCACGATAATTAATTATCAATTCTTGGATTGAATCATGATTGGAACTATTACTGCCCATTGATCTTATCTATCTGATAATCTTAGGATGTAAAACAGTAAGTAGGAAAATCAAGGGTATGGGGGATATTTAAGGAAACCTTAAAAAAATCAAGAAAATGGGTCCAACATGCTTTTGACTTAGCTGAGCCTCTTTAAACTATTTTGTATCGGTTACTTCCAACGGATAATATACCATTGGTATGCACCCAAATTTCTATGCTCCTTTACGTTTCTCCCATCTTAGGATTAATATGCTCTTCGAGAGAGAGCATCATTCAAGAGATACGTGTAGAACAACTAAGTAGCACTTCAATACAGGCAACCGCAACCTAGCTCATTTTCTACCACTAGATGTATGGCTCAACTATTAAGGTAATAAATTGGTATTTTGCAAGAAATTTCAGAAAGAGTCTTACAAAGCACTTCCTGAGAGAAAGATATTAGTTATTCATATCTTAGATTGAACAAGAAATGATCTAAAGGATATCTTTATTGATCTAGACTCTTTACAAACCAACTATCTTACAAGCTTATATAGAATTTCTCTCCTAGATTGTCTGTCATTTCTTCTTCTTACGCTTTTCTTTTTAAACCAAGGGATCAACTTACATTGAGTTTACATGCGTCATTGCTTATATTATATGTTCAATACTTGCTACAATTGCGTCATTTTTACATCAGTCTTCAATAACTGCTCTCCTTACATCATGGCTTACATCATTCTCCACCTACAGCATTCTCTACTTATATTTAGAACATTTCTTCATCAACTTTATCTTTGTTGCACTGACCACACTTGTGTCTGTGTTCCATCATCATTATTCTACAGTATTGTCCGATTGTTTCTTCTGTTATTGTCATCTTTCCTTACTCCAGTATATGATACCAGCTATCAAAAACCTCTTTCTTTTGTTTGAGCTGTTTTACCTTTGCTATACTATGGATCATTATTTTCTGTGGATCTGAACTATCGTAGATCGTATGTTTTCGTCCCTATTTTGTATGTCTTTCAGTTTAGAATACATATTTATAAACCATATGTCTCTTCTTTATGGAATTAATCTCTCAAACTTTTCAGCTTTGAATGGTATGGTGTTACATGCACTATAAATTATTTGTGTACTCATCCCAATCTTAATGATATGTTCTGCACGAAGTTTTTCGTCATCTTCTAGATACTCATGAATTGCTGAATATATTATGACATATATTTTAAAGGCCTTTGTAATACCAAAGTAATTATTGCCAGATTTATTTACTTTTCGTGGTAATTGGCTCAATTCTTCACATTCTCTAGATGGATATATGCAATGGATAAGTCCTCTTTCAAATAACATTCTTACTGTCTTTGGATTAGCCCCTAGAAGTATAATTGCTTTGTTCATATGTTGCTGATATATAGTTTTGATAAATTGGTTCTCTTAAGTGGGTCTGGCATAATATCTCAATATATTATAAAAATAAATCATTCTTTGAATATTTTGGAGAATCTGAGAGTATAACTCTATTTATAGGTAGTTGTGGTATGGATGTGGAGCACCCATCTTGTATGGTCATTTTTGTGGTTTCACTCGAATTTTGTAGGTTGATAGGTTCACTCCCTTCAACATTTTCTCAATATGTTCTGAATTTATGTGGTGGTAAAATGGACTCTGAAGTTCATATTTGCAATTGTAATTGGTTAAATGTTGTCTTTACATGCTCCACATTTTCTTTGAGGAAAACTATATTCTTTTCTATTTACTGAACTCTTATTTCCATCCTGCAAAAATAAAACTATCAGTTTCTTGATGGAAAATCCGCTAAAATATTATCTTTTCCTTTTATATTTTCTATCGTAAAATCTTAATGTGATAGTTTCATTTGTCATCTTATTAATCTTTTATTTGTTATAGTCGGATCTATTATTTTGTTTATCCAGGATTTTGCTTAGGCATTATTTGTTCTTACTATGAATTTTGTACGGACTATAATAATTCAAACTTTTTATTACTTTTAAGATCGCTAATAATTCTTTTTCATGTATGTGATAATTTTGTTGTGTTTGTGCGATGATCCACTAGAGTATCTAGCTAGATTTTCTTTTTTTTCGTCTTTTCTATAAACTTTAATATTATTCCCCAATTATTTTCAATTGCATCTCTTTCTACTATTTACATGCACTTTTTAACAGGTAATCATAGTTTATTAAGTTCTAAAGTTTGTTGCTTTAAAATTTTAAGTTTTTCTTCATCTTCTGTACTCCACTCTCATTTCTTAAACTTCATTAGTTTTTGTCTTTTCTGGTTGGTTTGGTATGTATCATCTTATTTGATTTATTAGTTCAATTATAGCTTGCACTTCTCTCTTTTTTAAAAAAATATTTGGAAATGTTTTTTTTTCTTTTATGCTATATGGTTGTAGATCTATTCTTTCGTTTGATAATTTCGTTCCTAAGAATTCTATATCTATTTTGGATAGCTTCATTGGACCTTATCGGCCTACTCATAGCCCGCACATCATGGATTTACCAGGTATATCATTAGTCACGAACCCCAGCAGGTCGATCTCCTGTAACTACGGACCTTACAGGCCTACCCCTAGCCCATACGCCATGGCTTTACAGTGTGTATCCTCAATCCCGAACATGCCTAGGAACCTTAGCTCTTTATTGGCCATGTCCATCATTATCTTAGTCATATCTTCTTCTAATTCAAGTCTTAATTTAACTAATGTAAGATCTTAGTCTAAAAAATGCAAAATATAATAACGAACCCTGTTCCGGACTTACATTTCACACAAACTGGAATCTTGGTCATACCGACATATTTCACTCCTCCTTCGCAGTTCTCTAACTCTTGCCGGACTCAGGCATCGCCTAAGTCACAATCAGTCCCCTGGATTTGACCAATTCATTCTCTCAGATTCATGGAATATACCGGCCTACCCTAGCCAACATATGTGGATTTACCGGGCGTATCCTCAGTCCCATAAATATAGAATCCACCATATAAATATTCAACTATGTCTGTGAATAGCAACACAGTAGTCTTGCAAAAATCATATAAATTCCAATACGTATCAGAAAATGTGATTTCTTAGATTTATATGAAACCTAACTGAGTCTACTACAACATTGTAGTTAAGAACATCTAAATTAACCACAATTATTTTGTCTAAAATCCATATGCAAAATAATAAGTTCAGATTCCAGATAACTGCAACTCTTGCTATTTATAAAAATCACCGAAATTCTCACACTTCATAGAAATTTAATTTCTTAGACTCTAAAGAAAGATTAACGAATCTAAATCAAATTCTTAGTTTTGATTTTACTCAAAATACTGTATATATGAGATTAAAATGGTCAAAACCAGAACATATACAAATTTTCAGGAACCAGGGCAAAACTGTCAACCAGTCCTAAGTTCGGATTTATTTAAAATACTAATTATATTCAAACCTAATTAAATATTGTGAATATATTATAGACATATACTATATTCACATATAAAAATTTCAGCTTCAAATTCCATATATCTAGCGAGAAAAGAATTTTGGAAGTAAGCATGATATTCAGGACAAAAATTTTAGAATATGTCATGTTTTCATTATTAAGCAGGAATGAGTTAGGATTTATTTAAAATATAAAATAACATCCAAAAATCATGAAATTTGGAGGAGATGTTATAGACATATACGGGGTACACATATAAAAATTTTAGTTTTAGATTCTATTTATCTAAATAGAAATAATTTTCGGAATTAAGTCCAAAATTCATGATAGAAACTGTAAAACGTTTTCAAGTTAACCTTTCCGTAACTGCACAATTAATTAACAACAATTCACACATGATTCAATCAATCTAAGCATGACTACGCATCCAATATAACATATATAGCTTCTCTAACATGCTTATACCTCACAATATAATTGAAATTATAGTAGTAAAGTTGTTACCCGCCTATAATTTTTGAATTCGATTGCTTCTAAGCTCCATGAAGCGTTCAAACACCAAAATTGATAAACTTAACCTTATGAAAACTTAAACTTCAAAAATCTTCTGTTTAGGTGGAAGAGAAAAGAAGGAGGGAGGAGAATGAGGTGAAGAGGAATGGGGGAGAATGAGATGAAGCATTATTGGCTTTTATATACTGACACTCTCAAGTTATTCTTTCATTCTTCATTTAATCACCTCTTCTTACATCATTTAACCACATCCCCCTACATCATTTAATCATATCCCTTAAACCCCCCATGTCACTAAGAAACAATCATGTATGGTAAAAAAAATGGATAATTTCATTAAAGCCATTTTTCATGATACTCATTTCCTAGAAGTTCCTAACACAATTGCTCTTAAGTCCTTAATTACAAAATAGAATATTAAATATACATATGGGTTATTCACAAATATTTATATTCTACAAACTAACATTTAGAAGAAGAAAAAATGTATTACATAAGAAATTATACGCAATATTTGCATAATACATGCAGGAGCAAAATTATTATAACTCAAATTTGCAGGGTGTTACAAATGTCCCTTAATTGGGCTGCAGTTTGTGTGGTGGGCCGGTGGACGGCCCATATTAGTGTTGTGGGCTTGTAGTTGTTGTAAAAAGAACTGTTTCGCTTATTAAGATCTCCAAGATTCGTGCGAGAATCATACGGTCCTGATTAGCCGTGATTTTTACCCATATCAATACTAATGCATATTACAAATTCATCTGGAAAATTAATGGCGGTCCAAGAGTCAAGATGTGGCTATGGAGATTACTGCATGATGTGATTCCAACAAAAAGCTTTTCTATTCCGAAGGGGTTTAATTAATACCGTGGGATGCTCAACCTGTCATACCTGTGCTGAAGATAGCTTGCATGTGTTAGAACTTGAATTTCATAAAGTAGGAAATTGCTAACAATATTTGTGAAGAAATACAATTACAGAAAATAAAAGAACAATCCAGAACGTTAATATAAAGTCGAGATTAAGATCTCTGTCTTCAAAGCAAAATTTGCCCCGTAGTGTGACGGTGGTTGACGAATTGCCTCCCATGATACAATTGTATTACCTTTCCCTGAAGAGCAATACCCTAGCTTCAGAGATCTCAGCGAACCGGTAGCTGTGTTGAACTCTCAGACTCTAACTCAGAGGAAGAAGAAGAAGAATAAGATTCGGAATTTTGGATAACTCTGTCTAATGGCAGACAAAAAGTATCGGTCTTATAGGAGAAGGGGAGTAACTGAAGGGTCCATTACTCTGTAATAGCAGAGTGGCCAGAGCCAAGCCATGCCAAGCCAAGCCAAGCCAGGCCAGGCCAGGCCGGGCCAGACCAGGACAGACCAAACCAAACCAAACCAAGCCAAGCCAAGCCAAGTCGAAGCCGAGCCGGGGCCGAGGCCGGGCAGGGCCGGGCGCGCGCACGCGTGTGTGTGTTTGTTATTTTGGTTTGGTCCTCTCTCCACTACACGTTAGAGGTAACCTCAGGGCTACACCCTTTAGTCCATTTCTTTAGCTTATATACTAGAGAAAATCTTTCCCATCTTCTGATGTGAAACTATCCATTCCAACTGCCCAAGTTAGTACATTTCGAGTACCCAACTTTGGACCTACATTTCTCATTCATACGGAAACCATTTTTGGCAAATGAGTACATTATGGAATAGTACTCGACGAGAGGAACGTAATCTAATCAACTTTCGGTGCCGCCGGTGGCCGAAGCCCACCGGAATCCGGCCCGGAAAAAATGCAAAAACTATTTCCAACTATCCCCCACATGAATGGAAATGACCATACCATGTAATCCAGACATGACAGAAAAGACTCTGAGAGTACAATCGGAAAATCACTGCATCAGAAATGGTAGTAGTTTTTCAACTTTGAACCACCCTTAGTGAGTAGCCATCGGATTCACTTGACCAGGTAGTGAACATGATGTCTTGAACTACCCAGGCTTTGATGTAAACCTAGACAATAACTATCACACAGTTTCATCTCCTCACAGAACTAGGTTCTTTTGTTGTGTTCATTTTGGCCTTGAACAACCCTGGTTAATCGTGAGTAAACTTGGAGAATGTAGCATGTCTTCATTCTCCTAGAAACGGCTCCATTTCACACTCACAAGGTGATTACCCATAAAGAGTATCCTGTCATACCCCACTTTTATTTCAAAGCTATGGAAATCATTAAAAGCCAAGCTTATCCTAACCCTTTGTAAGCAGCATTGTTTTATCATCCTAAGGGTGGGTACGAGATTTTAATATCTCAGTGCACACATCGATTCAACAAGATTTAGTTGTCCCCTTGAACCTAAATCTTGGGATCTCCAATTTCTAGGTAGGGTTTTCATCAAGTATCCTCTTTCATCATAGGCTTTAGACCCATTCTTCTCGATGATCTCACAACTTGCTCTCGTGACAAACCATTAGAATATGGATCCGCTAGGTTATCGGCCGATTTTATATACTATATAGAGATTATTCCATTAGAGAGTAGTTGTCTAATGGTTTTGTGTCGCCTTCTGATATGACGAGACTTACCATTATACATACAACTCAGTGCCCTTACTATATCTGATTGGCTGTCACAGTGTACACATATAGCAGGCACTGGTTTTTCCCACATGGAAATATCCTCTAAAAAGTTTCGAAGCCACTCTGCTTCCTCTTCCGCTTTAACTAAAGCAATAAACTCAGATTCCTTGGTGGATCTGGCTAGTAACGTTTGTTTAGAGAATTTCCATGACACAGCTGCACCACCAAGAGTGAAGACATATCTCCTTGTGGATTTCGAGTTCTTGGAGTCCGATATTCAGTTGGCATCACTGTAGCCTTCTAGTACTACTGGATATCTGGTATCATGCAGCCCATAACTCTGAGTATGTCGCAAGTAGTTCAATACTCTAGTTATTCCTTTCTAGTGACTTCGTCCTGGATTACTTGTGTAGCAGCTCAGTACATTTACTGAATGTGCCAAGTCCGATCTTGTACAATTTGTCAAGTACATCAGACTACCGATTACACGTGCATATTCCAATTGTAATATGCTGTCACCCGTATTTTTGAACAAGTGAAGACTGGGATCTACAGGACTTTTGGCAGTCCCATTGGAGTAATTCTTGAATCTTTCAAGTACTTTCTCAGCGTAATGAGCTTGAGACAAAGTAATTCCCTCAGACGTCCTGGAAACTTTGATTCCTAGTATGACGTCTATAACCCCCAAATCTTTCATATCAAACTTGCCACTAAGCATGTTCTTAGTTTGTTTGATAATTTCATTATTACTACCAATAATGAGTTTGTCATCTACATACAGACATACCAAAATGTATCCATTTGGAGTATCTTTGATGTAGATACATTTATCACATTTATTTATTTTGAAATCATTTGACATCATAACATTGTCAAATTTTGCATGTCACTGCTTTGGAGCTTGTTTCAGTCTGTACAAGGACTTTACAAGCCTGCACACCTTGTTTTCCTGTCCAGGAACTACGTAACCCTCAGGTTGTTTTATATATATTTCTCCTCTAAATTTCTATTTAGAAATGCGGTTTTGACATCCATTTGATGTATTTCCAGGTTACGTAGAGCTTAGCTATCAGCATTCTTATGAAAGTTATTCTTGTGACCGGGGAATATGTATCAAAAAAGTTTAGGCCTTCCTTTTGACTAAATCCTTGTACCACAAGTCTCGCCTTATGTTTCTCTATTAAACCATCTGGTTTCAATTTTTGTTTGAAAATCCATTTGCATCCTAGAGCTTTACACTCAGAAAGCAAATCAACCAACTCCCATGTATAATTATGCATAATGGAGTCTATTTCACTTTCGATTGCTTTCTTCCACATAAGAGTATCAGGCGTAGACATAGCTTCCTTGAATGTTCTGGGCTCATTCTCTAACAGAAATGCCGTTAAAAAATTAGGACCAAATAACTTTGATGTTCTAGCCCATTTACTTCGTCTAGGTTCATCATTATCATCTCCTGGTTCATCAACCGAGATACTTGTACTCTCTTGCCGACGTGTACGTTCAGGATACGTAGCATCCTTGCACGGAAACACGTGTTCAAAGAAGGAAGCATTCCTTGATTCTATTATTGTATTCACATGGATGTCCTGTATATCCAATTTATATACCAAGAACCGATATGCACTACTGTTGTGTGCATAGCCTATGAATATGCAATCAATGGTCTTAGGTCCTATTGTAACCTGTTTTGGATTAGGTACTGCCGCTTTTTCTAGACACCCCCACACTTTGACGTATTTATACGAAGGTACATTACATTTCCACAGTTCGTTGGTATCTTGCCAGTTTTCTTGTGAGGTATTTTATTGAGAATATAGTTGGCAGTTAGCAATGCTTCCCCCTACATTTTTTGGGGTAACCCAAAATTCAATAACAAGGCATTCATCATCTCTTTTAGAGTTCGGTTCTTGCACTCAGCAGTACCGTTTGATTCAGGTGAGTAAGGAGCAGTTGTCTGATGAACTATTCCATGTTCGGAGCAGAACATATTAAATGGTGCATCATATTCCCCTCCTCTATCACTCCTAACGATTTTAATCGTTTTGCCAAGTTGATTCTCAACCTCAACCTTATATTCCTTGAATTTATCCAAGGCCTCATTTTTGCTATGTAACAAGTATACATAACAGAACTTTGTGCAATCGTCTATGAATGTCACAAAATACTTTTTGTCGTCTTTGGTCTGCAGGTATTTTAAATCACACAGATCTGTGTGAATTAGACCTAGAGTTTCAGTGTTTCTTTCTACAGAACGTGATGGAGTTTTAGTAAGTTTGGCCTCTGTGCAAACTTCACATTTTTCGCAGTTGTCTACCTTAAATTTTGGTACTAAATTCTTGTTAATTAATCTACACATAGAATTGAAATTAACATGACATAGTCTTTCATGCCCAACATAAGAAAACTCAACAACATAAGCAACATGAGTAATTTTATTAACTTTGGGAACAACAGGAACAATAGATTTTGGGATGACTGTCATTACATTGAATTTGAACAGTCCATCCTTCACATACCCTTTTTCCAAGTACACCCCATTCTTAGAAAGTACAAAATTATCAGAAGCAAGAACAACCCATAAATCCACTCTTGCTTAGCAAAGATCCCGAGACCAGGTTCTTTCTAATATCTAGAACGTGCAACACATTGGTGAGTATTAGTTCCTTGCCTAAAGTCATCTTCAGCACTATATTCCCTATTCCTTCTATCTTGGAGGTGGAAGAATTATCCATGAACAGCTGTTCATCCTTGTTGCACTTCTGGTATGAGGTGAATATCTCTTTTTCCGAGCAGATGTGTTTGGTGGCCTCAGTATCGTACCACCACTCACGAGGATTGCTCCCCACCAGATTTACCTCTGATACAACAGCACAGAGGTCCAAGTCAGAAAAACCAGTGGACAAGTTCTCAGCTATGTGTGCATGGGATTTGTCATTCCCTTTTGCCTGTCGAGTTCCAGCACGGTTGTTGTCCTTGCTGCGGCAGTCAGAAATTTTGTGGTCCAGCTTATCACACTTGTGGCATTTTTCAGCAAACATCTTTGCTGCAGGTTTTTTGTTCGATGCCTGTGGCAAGAACTTTCTCTTTTGCCCTTTTATTCGTGCTCCACCATGTTGGCCTTTTTTATTGACTAATTTCCATAGGACCTGTCAGCCTTGCGATTCTCCTCTTCGATCCGCAACCTGACAATGAGGTCTTTAAGAGACATCTCATTTCGCTTGTGCTTGAAGTAGTTCTTGAAGTCCTTCCATCCAGGTGGAAGCTTCTCGATGAATGCTGCAACCTCGAATGGTTCACACAGCGTCATGTTCTCTACAGCGATTTCGTGCATTATCACCTGCAGTTCCTGAATTTGACTCACAATTGTCTTGGAGTCAACCATCTTGTAGTCCAGAAATTTGTCAACTACAAACTTCTTGGAGCCGGCGTCTTCTGTTTTGTATTTCTTCTCCAAAGACCCCCATAGAAGTTTGGAAGTCTTGAAGACACAGTAGACATTGTACAATGGGTCTACCAAGCCGTTCGGGATGTAATTTCTGCTGAGATAATCACCTTGAATCCATGCATCAACCGCAGCAACGGAGTGTGCATCCATAGGTGCCAGCATAGGGGCAGTTTCAGTGAGAAACATGTCCAGCTTTAAGGTGGTCAGGTAGAACTGTATTTTCCCTTGCCACTTCTTGAATCCAGTTCCATTGAACTTCTCTGGTTTTTCTCCCACAGTTATATGTGTGGGCAGAACGACCGTTTGTGCCGCAACCGATTGTGCAGTCACATTTTGGGCCACTGGTGTTTGTTCACTGATAAGTCCACTGACATTATCATTTTGTGTATTTTTCATGTTCTGAAACAGTTGAAATAGAACTGTTAGTTGTTTTGTTTTTTCGAAATGATAACAGTACCTATAAATAATCTTCACAAAAATAGTTAGAATAGAGGAAAAAAATTTGCTTCAAGATTGTTAGAACTCGAATTTCATAAAGTAGGAAATTGCTAACAATATTTGTGAAAAAATACAATTACAGAAAATAAAAGAACAAACCAGAACTTTAAAACAGAGTCGAGATTAAGATCTCTGTCCTTAAAGCAAAATTCACTCCGTAGTGTGACGGTGGTTGACGAATTGCCTCCTAGGATACAATTGTATTACCTTTTACTGAATAGCAACACCCTAGCTTCAGAGATCTCAGCGAACCGGTAGCTGTGTTGTACTCTCAGACATTGACTCAGAGGAAGAAGAAGAAGAAGAAGGAGATTCGGAATTTTGAGTAACTCTGTCTATTGGCAGACAAAAAGTACTGGTCTTATAGGAGAAGGGGAGTAACTGAAGTAACACCAGGGCTACGCCCTTTAGTCCATTTCTTTAGCTTATATACTAGAGAAATTTTTTTCCATTTTCCGATGTGGGACTATCCATTCCAACTGCCCAAGTTAGTACATTTCGAGTACCCAACTTTGGACCTACATTTCTCATTCATACGGAAACCGTTTTTGACAAGTGAGTACATTACGGAATATTACTCGACAAGAGGAACGTAATCCAATCAACTTCCGGTGCCGCCGGTGGCCGGAGCCCACCGGAATCCGGCCCGGAAAAAATGCAAAAACTATTTCCAACAGCATGTCTTGTTGGATTGCTCTTTTTCCAAATACATACAGTATGGAAAGAGTTTTTTCCAAGCTATGGTATTGAATGGATTCCTAAGTCCTTTATCATAATGGTGGCATCTCTTAATGAGAGGAAAGTGTCACGGTAAGAGCCTGAGCAAGAAGGCTCAAACCTACTTTAGCATATACATCTTGGCTGTTATGGAAAGCTACTTTGGCATTCAACCAGCACTTCATTCTGTTGTGGAACAGGCTTAAATTAAGTTTCACTGATGAATATTGGACTGCAAATTATCTAAGTGTACATTCTGCATCTTGTGGTTCAAAGTGTTAAGTGGTCTAAACCTCCTTTCAGACCATTGAAATTAAATTTCGATGGTTCCTTTGGTCGATCCATCTACCGGTGCGGCATCTTATCTGTTGGTATGCTCCTGCAGGAATGGGAGGATAAAATAATACTACTGGCTGTCAGGGCCGGCTCTGAGTTCTCGGGAGCCCGAGGCGAAAGATCAAAATAATTATTTTTGTGACCCCTAATAACAATATATTTTTTTACACGTAAAATTAGTGCCTATATTTACAAAAGAAATACAATTTGGGGCACCTAAAATTGCAAAAAAAAAAAAAAAAAAAAAAACCGGAGGCCTGAGACGGCCTCAAGGTGGGGGCGGCCCTGCTGGCTGTGGGTAAGCAAGTGCTAGCAAATTCTGCCTTGGAGGCTGAGATGATGGCAATTATAATTGTTAATTGCTGTTCGTGAAGCTCAGCTTTTGGAATTATCACTGGGGTTTGATCTTTGAAGGTGATGCATTTTTAGAGGTTATTATGAAGACATTCCTCCTTTGCTACAGTAAGTTCGATCTAAAGTTCAATGTTTCAGCACGGTCCAATTTCTTCATGTACTGCACAACGAGAATGGGCCAGCTGATCTAATGGGGATTTAAGATTCATAGGACTTATCAAGATTTTAGATTTACTTGTAATTTTCCTTCTGCTCTGTGTGTTGTGTAGTGTGATGAGTGTTCAAGTGTACTGATTAGCAAAAAGAAACCATCTGTTAACCAATTTAATGTGAGCATCTTAACATGTGAGGAATAAATGTTGGATTATCACATGATCCAACTACAAAACTGAACTGATCGACAATGACTAAAATTCTATTTCTATGTGGTATTTGGGTGTTAATCATCTCTATTCTCTAATCTCTAATAATCTATAATCTCTAATCTCTAATATTATAATGAAAGAGTTGGGGTTATCATTTGTAGACAACCTATAATTTATAGACATTCAACTATCTAATCTTAACTATTCATTTTTAAGTAAGAGTTATATTAACCATTCACTCAACTGTTGTTAGTTACCATAATACCATTAAAGTTCAAATTTATTTACGACATTATTATTTACAGAAGTATCACTCATATAAAATAAAAGTTTGTGCCACTAGGGATAATTTGTAATGAGTATGTGATGAGTAAAGGGATGTCTCAGGTTCGAGGTCAGATTACGTCTTATTATTTACTATATAAAAAAATTAATTAGAATGTGCATCGCACGTGCAGATTACTAGTCTCTAATCTCTACTACTATAATGGGAGAAGGACTTAGTGTAATTTGTCCATCTACCAACCCGTGCAATGCACATACAACTAAAACCACCAATATAAACTAATGAAATACGTAAACTTCCCGTGCATTAAAATCAATCTCCCTCTCTCTAAAAAAAAAACACCGATTGTTCCTCTCTTCCCCTCTCTCTCAATACCCAGCAAATTCACCCCGTCTGTTCCTCTCCCTGCGCCGTCAATTCGCCACCCACCACCGTCGAAACTTCACACCGTCGATCCGCCAATCGCCGCTTCATCGCGCCGTCGATTTTCCCCCCGCCCCCCGCCGCTTCATCGCATCGTAGCTCCAACCCCCCGCCACCGCCGCTTCACCGCGCCGTCGATTCCCCCCCCCCCCCCCCCCCCAATCGCCGCTTCATCACGCCGTCGGTATGCCGCGATGGTGATGACAGCGCTGCTCCAATTTCTGATAAGGTTAGGGTTTGAGCTGTGTTTTTGGATAATGTGATTGAGTTTATTTAAGTTGGTTTGTGGACAAGTAGGGTGTACAAAATTTGGATGGAATGAGTTGATGAGTTCAATAGTTAGATGGGTGTCTTGAACTACGGTGACTGCAAATATTTTTCGTGTATTAGGATTGATTATCGTGTGTCAGGATTGATTAGAAATAGAGATTAAGGATTAGAGATTAGAGATTACACAAATTAATGGTCAACTTTCATTTTCAGCATTAGGGTTATACTATTATAAACAAAGGAAGGCAATGGAAGGAGGCGAACCTTTATGACTGGGGATACTGAAAATAACTTACTTTTGCTTTTATCAACAGGTTCCAAAAGATGATTGCTAATGCAGCTCACTTTTCAGGTATGATCCTTTCATTTTCTTCTTAATAATTTTAATCATCAGTTTTGTTTGATTAATTCATTGTTGAATTCTATATAGGTTTCCATTTGATATTAATTTCTAGCCAAATAAACAAATTAGTGAAAGCAAGAACCATGTCTTTTTTAGAATAAATAAAAGTAATCTGCAATTCTGCAGTCAATTTTTCACCCATACACTACAACATATTTTTTGTTTTGTTTGATTAATTCATTGTTGAACTCTATATAGGTTTCCATTTGATATTAATTTCTAGCCAAATAAACAAATTAGTGAAAGCAATAACTTACATTCCATGTCTTTTTTAGAATAAATAAAAGTAATCTGCAATTCTACAGTCAATTTTTTACCCATACACTACAACATATTTTTTGTTTCTGTCACAGGAATGTGTTGAAGGCAACCATTAACATCCCCATAGTTGGAGAAGTAAATTTCCACTGCACCCATCTTGATCATCTGGATGAAAATTGGAGATTGAAAATTAATAAGGATTCTTCAAAAGGTATATGGAGAAATTATTCATGATTAAAGCTCTCTTTCTTTTTTTCCCTTCTTTTTTGGGCCTCCTTAATCTTTGTTATTTGTTATAGGTTGATGTGTATAGCTCTGACAATTGATGGAATGGTAGAAGCTATAGTGTGATATAAAGACACCAGTCAAATGGGAATTGACAGCAGGAGGTATTCATGTTTGGCCATTTCGGTCTCGATTAGTTCACAAGATTGAATGGCCAAGTCATTGAAAAGCCTAGATTCAATTGTTTTCCAAGAATGTTGAGCCTCCATACTGCTTGCTATCAGACCGCCACCGAATGCTCCTATCTCTCGGCAAAGGTCGTGTGAGTGTGCAGTTATGCTTCGGAGACCGAAGAGAGTCTGGTCCAGACCCGAGTGGTGCAGTCCTTTCCTGTTGTTAGCTTCAGCCGGTGATGCCCTAACCGAAATCTTTGGAGATGATTCCATACTACAGTTCGGTGGAGGAACTTTAGGACACACATGGAGAAATGCGCCTGGTGTGGTAGCTAATAGGGTAACTAGAAATTTGTGGTCGTATATATGTATGATTAGCCACATGCTCTGGTGAACTAGACACCAGTCAAATGGGAATTCCAACCCTTTAACAAGGAAAATGAATTCACTGTTTTCAAAATTTTTATTTGGGATCTCTATATTTAAAATTTGAGAGTTCTTACATAGATTTTTTTTCTAAGAAGAGGTTTTACATAGATGATGATCTACTGTTATTAGAGGGAAATTATCTGAAGAGAGAAAGATGAGGGTATAGTGGAAGACATGATTTTGTTACCTATTATAGATATGTTTAGGGCAAAGGTAGACAATGAAGAGTGGTGTAGATTTAGCTTGCAGATTTGAGGGCAAGGTCAAAATTTAGTCAGGGTGTGTTGAATTTAATGAGGAGAAGTATATTTAGTTGTACAAAATTTTGGTTTGAGTTTGAACATATTTTGAATACATGATTATTTGGTTTGAGTTGTATATTAAGATTCTACCTCATTGGTGCCTATGCCCAAGCGGCCCTATCTTATTCATTTATTTTTCTTTGCCACAAATTTGGTATCAAGAGAGCAATGTCATCAGTCATTATCATCGTCGCTTAGCTAATTTGTCACTCCTAAGTTGAGCCTCTACCTCGAGAAACAATTCCATTTAAATGTGGGAAGGATCAACTTTAAAAATAAAAAAAATGGTACAACGATGGGGAAACATTTAGATGATGATGATGATTTTATTTCGACATTCATGCATAAATGACACTCTTATGTTTAGTCTCTACATTCGCTATTGCTCCCAACATATCTTTGAAGGAAATTTAAGTGATGGTTATTGTGTATTCTTGAAACTTTGTTGTAGATGATGATGATGATTTATTTCGACATTCATGCATGAATGAGACTCTTACGTTTACATTGTTTCTATTAAGAAAAATGGACAGTGAATGAACAGCAACACCTCAACTATCAGAGACTAGCAACTGAACAACAACACCTCAACTTTTAATCAAGAATGGAGATCTAGCAAGTCGGCAAGGCATATATACAAAAAATGTTGTCTACAAGGATGTATTGATGAAATGTCATGGAACTTCAAATTAAATGGTAAAATAATACGACTGTCTATTGAGTATGTTAGTAAGACTATTCTTGCATTATTTAATCACATTATTAATGATACTCGAGTCTCATTAATGATGATCACATCATTATTTCATGCAGCTTGGAGGTTTCTTCATATGGACACATACCTTCAGTCTCACAAAGAGCGACAGTAAAGTGTATCAGAAGAACATCATCTCAAATGTAGATGAGGAGGATCAAACAGTAAGTTACAATCCCTAATCTCTTCAGAGTTTCAGATGTTATTGAGACTTTTTTTACTGATTAAATGGTTTAATTGTGTTCTATTGTTTAATTTATTGGTTTCGTCATTGGCACTGTATCTTGGATAAAAGAGTTAATTATCGGAGATTCGGCCCCTCTAAGAGTAATCCAAGACTCTATTAAGCTATTAGGGTAAGGATCTTCATAATTTAATCATAATTTTTTTTGTTTTTCGATTAATAATGATACTGGCAGTATTTTGATTCATGGTTTCAGAGTGGAACATTACCCAGCATTACTCTCATTTTGAGTAGAAACCTAACAAAAGGTAGAGTAAATACTCTGCATTGTTGGGCATTGTTCCTTCCTTCATGCAAGCTAAATTTCTAACAGTAAAGTGTATCAGAAGAGCATCATCTCAAATGTAGATGAGGAGGATCAAACAGTAAGTTACAATCCCTAATCTCTTCAAAATTTCAGATGTTATTGAGACTCTTTTTACTGATTAAATGGTTTAATTGTGTTATATTGTCTCAGATTACTGGTTTCGTCGTTGGCACTTTATCTTGGTTAAAAAATTTAATTATCGAAGATTCGGCCCCTCTAAGAGTAATCCATGACTCTATTAAGCTATTAGGGTAAGGATCTTCATCATTTAATCATAATTTTTTTTTCCCGGTTAATAATGATACTGACCTTTAGACCATCAAATAATAATTCCTTTCTTTGTCATTTGAATTATTGAATACACTGAACCCATTTAACTTAATTTTTATAGATATGGAGTTGAATCTGCTGAAAGCAATATATTAATTTTTATAGATACATGATCATTAGTTACATGGATTTGTCAATTAGTTACATGGATTTGTCAATTGCACTCCTAATGCTTAAGTTGTTTATGAGAGGCGAGATTCTAAGAGCATCCACAGTCGTTTGCTATATATGCCATTTTTCCATATTATAGCAAACGAACCTCTGCAATCGTTTCTCATTTTGCCATTTTTTAGCAAACGTTCTATTCTTGTCTCTCAAATATGAGAAACGAAATGTAGTTTCTCAAAATATAAAGGACGGGATATCATATCCCGTCCCTCCTATTTAATGATTATTTAATCGATTCAGACGGAACATCATATCCCGTCTTAATAATTTTTAATAGTTAATAAGTAATTAACCTTTTTTTAATTTATTTTAAACGATGAGACGGTATATCATATACCGTCGCTCGCTTTTTTCTAAAAAATGAGAAACAATATAGCAAACGACCACTGCAGCGATCGATGACATTTGCTATTACTGTAGCTGCCATTTTATAGCATATGAGAAAAACGACTGTGGATGCTCTAATGTCTCACAAATTAGCAAGATCGAATTTGCACTGAACACCATCATTTAAGTTGTTGAGATGTAAACGCCACATTTACAAAAAACTAAAAACAATAGTAGTTCTTGCTGTGATGATAACTGAGGAAGGGCTATGGGATTTTGCATGAGGAAAAATATTACTTACTTCACATAAAACCAAACAAGTAAAACACATAAGCCACAAAAATATCTAGATATAATTAAGTAATCAGTATCAAGGAGTTCTTCAAAGCTCACTATATAAGTAAAAGTACGTAACTCTCTCTCTCTCTCTCTCTATATATATATACTAGGTATGCCCGTGGGCACATGCCTACGGCACATATTCGGTTATATGAACTGCATATAAATTTATGCATTATATATGTTAAGATCAAAGTCATTCACTATACATCTTTAACAATTATTCGTTAAATTATTTCAGTTTATTAGTTATTTCATCTTTAATTCCCTTAAATTTCTCAATATTGACTTATCCACTTTATCCGTATAAGCTAGTATTTGTCATGATGTCAAATTCTTAGCAAAGATTACTATACAGTACAAAAGTTTAAAGAAGAAGAAAGCTTTCAAAGTAACTTAATTTATTAGTCATGGAGCAGAAAGCTACATCAAAAGGTGTGCTATACAAAATAAGAGCATGTAAATGTTTTCAGGATGAATTTACCTGAATGTCCAGCAAGAGCTGTAGTGTCTCTGATCTTTTACGGGGCTCACTATTCCGGCCTCCCTCCAATCTTTCTGCAATGCCAAACACATCATCAAAAGATATGGTTTAGCTTAAAAAGAACATAAATTAACTTATTCACCTTGCTCTTTAACATATAACCATATATTTTTGGATCGATTTGCTAATTTGCATTCCCTTAGCACACTACATAACATTGAACTAAGATAATTAGCATAACTATGCAGATTTGAGATAACGATTATGCAAAGGATTCCTACTCCGCATTCGTGAGCTTACTCTAGCTCAATCCACAAGAACTAAGATAATCAGGCAACTAATAAGCAAAGATGCCTATAAAAGGAAATTGCATTGCAATAGGAAACATTATGTCAGACACATAATATATACATCCGACATAAATGTTGAGCACATTTCACATACAACACGACCACCATATTGAGTGTTTGCACTTCATAGTCAGCCAATCAACCCACTATTAAATGACAAAAAATTGTCAAACCAAATCCTCTTAAAGTTGTTTTACGGTCCATTTGCCCCACATTAAGTTATATCAAGAGCTCGACATGGGTTGTCCCTTATCAAGAAAATGCAGAGTTGACATAATTTAGGTCCCTTCCATTCAATATCTAGTTAAGGTCTCCACAGATTCCTCTATTCCTGGTCTTCAATAAAAGTTCCCTAGATAACAACAACTACATCACTGAAAGCTCCAACTCGCTCACTCATCGCCAAAACCAACATCCTACAACCCACAAAAAGCTAAAGTTAGCACATCTCCTACCTCAAACCATCCAATTCTTCCACCCATGCAAAGCAATCAACACTAACATCATGCTCTTACCTCTGCCTACACAATTCACCCCTCTCTCCACTAAAGTCACCAACTTTCCCACTCATAAACCCTAGATCTAGCATCAAGTACCAAAATCAACACAGGATTCTCACAAAATCAAGAATTCAAGAAAGGCAAGAATGGAAACCTGAGCGAGCACGTTTTTTGGGAGATTGGAACCCTGGAAGAAACCGACGGCCTCGGCGCCGCTGATCCTCCCATCCCGATCCAAATCTGCTTGCCTGAAGTACTTTTCGAACAGATCCATGCCTCGCCCGCTTTTTCTTCCTCCTCCTCCTCAGGTTCTGGCCAGATGCGCCATCGCCAAACAATCGGAAATTCGAAGATGAGATCTTGATAACTGTTTTTTTATCTTGTTTTTTTTATTTGGGTTTTTTTGTTTTAAAAAAAATGGGGAAGTTCGATGATGATCAGATCAAATATTGGGGGAGACCGTCGACGGGTTGAGGGAGGAGACGGGTTTGAGGTTTTGAGAGTTTTTTGTGGGGACTTCGTTGGATTTACGGAAATGGAATGACGAAGCTAAGCGGGGAGAGAGAGGGAGACAATGAGAGAGAGAGAGACGGAGTGAGCGGGAAAGAGGTAGAGACAGTGAGGGTCTGTTTGGTTCAAAGGAGGGGAGGGGAGGGGAGGGATTTTAATCAAGACTTTGTTTGGTTCAAAAGAGTGGAGAGGAGGGGAGGGGAGGGGAGGGGAGGTAAAATAATTCTCTTCTTGTTTGGTTCACAAGGGAAGGAAAGAGATTTTATAATTAAATTACTTTTATACCCTTTTACATTTTAGAAGAGCCTATGTATTATTGTTTCAATTCCAATTTGGTAATATAAACAAAATAATGAAGACCAATAAACAATTAGTCCAAATTCTACAAAATTTTAGTAATGAAGACCAATAAATAAAATAATGAAGACCAATAAACAAAATAATAAAGACCCATACTACAAAATTTTAGTCCAAATTCTCAAGCCTTTGAAACTCGACCAATTATTACCTAAAAAATAATCCAGGAAGTTGATGAATAGAGGGGAAAAAATGTGAAGCCCTTCATAGTAAAAACGAATAAAAGGTTGCCACAACATAAAATTAAAATTAAATACTGATTAGATGTTTAAAAAAAAATATCTCATTCATATTGGAAGGAAAAGATGACAAAATTAACTCTTAGAGTGCCTCTGATCAACGTCATTTTGATATGTGAACATTGAGCAAGAAATGAAAATGGTGCTTCAATCTAAAAAATGTTAGATATCTAAACCATGTTACAGGGACTAATAAATGTCACAAACTTGACTTACTTGCAATCTAACCATCTTAGAAAGAGAGAGAGTCGAGGATCTATTTTTTATTTTAGAAATAGAGATCTTAGGAATTTAGATCTAAAAGGGACAATTTAGTCCAATCATTTAAAAAAATTAGACCTACTTTCTCTCTCCTCCAAATCCCCCCAATATTGGAGGGAAGCCAAAATTGACTTAGGAGGGATTTTGCACCCCTCCCCTCCTAAAAAATGAACCAAACAAGAAATATTTTAAAAAATCCCCCCCTCCCCTCCATTCCCCTCCAACCAAATAGACCCCAAGAAAGAAAGAGATAAGGGGGTATTTTGGAAAAGAGAGAGAGAGAGAGTGTGTGGGTTTTGAAATTGTGGGGTTTAAAATTTTGGGCTGGAAAATATGTTTTGTGAGAATCAATCTGGGCCATTGATTTTGGGGGAGATTGAATGAGAGCCACTTGATAGCTTTCTTTGTAATTTATTTTATTTGTAATTTATTATATATGGGTAAAAGGAATATGAGCAATTGATTATGTGGCATGCATGTGATACATTGGACAACTAACCCTTTTAAGTCTTTTCCAATCACATGTATGCCACATCATCAATTGCTTATTTACTAAATGAGCAAGTTGCTCATATCCCTTTTTCCCTATATATATATATATATATATATATATATATATATATATATATATATATATAGAGAGAGAGAGAGAGAGAGAGAGAGAGAGAGAGAGAGAGAGAGAGAGTGGTGATCTTTTCTACATTCCAGCTCTATTCAATAGCTTATGTCTTTGATCTTCTCTTTAGAACTTCCAAAATCTGTAAATAATAAAAACAGTGGATCTAAGTAAATATGATGATATTAAATTGGACAAACAATTTATATATCACATGCATTATACTAATCAATGATGGCTCCAGTGAGAATGTCTAATGTATGGAGAATCAGTAACTGGAACTTAGAAGACAAAACAAATGCAATAAATCTAAATTAACTCTCCAAAAAATTTATTATAAATTAATCATAATTCAAGTTCAAATTCGACCAAGCCAGCTGGTTTAAATGGCTTACCAGAGCTGGAGGCCGGTGTCATTGAGGCTAGCGTCCTGCAGGTTCGGTTGAATTGGTTGCAGCTTGAAAGCGTGCAACTGCAGTGACAGCTGCAGGAGGTTCCTTGGTTCCGATGGCCCTGCTTGATTGTCGGTATACAACTGCTCGAAATGCCCGAACATTGAAATCTCACTTTTGGACTGTGCGACTGCCTGCTGCTCTACTATTGCACATTGCTCCGATAACTAACTTATTAGTTACAAACGAAAATTAATACACTTAATAAATTCCAATTTGATTCTAATCATCTATGATTTTTGCTTAATATATTTGAGATGTGAAGGATGCCTAGATTTTGAATTTTGGATTGAGGTTGATCTTATTTTGCTTATTATATATTTTGGATGTAGGTGGGGAATTTGTGTGGAAACTTTTTGAATTTCTAGAGATTTTTTGAGTGGAAAGCTCTGCGTCGATTTCTCTCATTGCCAACGACGCATGTCACGCCGTCGTTACCACGTAGAGCCGCCGAGACCCCTCCGTAGGTTAGTAGTCAGTGGGTGTAATATGCTTTTTAATTTTTGTAATTTTATGTGGTGCAATATGTTGTTTAAGTGGTGGATTATTTTTTGTTCCCAGGTTTTCAATATTATTAGTCTCGAGATAATTAGAAGACGTTTCTCCATAATTTCTTAACACTATTTATTATGTTTTGCATTTAATCTACACATATAAATTTGATCTTATGTTATCTACTACTCTGAGAGTTACTACTAGACATTTTCTAGCATGCCTCATGATTGTGGTAAAATGTACTTACATTTAATTGCACATTAAATGCACAAATTTATATTGACCTTTTTCAAAAATGTAGAAATTTATTTAATTTGATAACTATACTTTTTTATAGGCGTGCATCACACTTGCGTTATACTATAATATTATAACAGGAGAGTTGAGGTTGTCATTTGTAGACAGCCTATAATTTGTAGACAATCAAACATCTAATCTCAATCAATCATTTTAAGTGAAAGTTATATTAATCATTCATTTACGCAATTGTTGTTAGTTACCATAATACCCTCAAAGTTCAAATTTATTTACGACATAATTATTTACAAAAGTGACACTCCCTAATCTCTAATCTCTAATATTATAATGGGAGAAGGTCTTAGTGTCATTTGTCAATCTATCAACGTGCGTGACACACGTACATAACTAATATGAAGGAGGTTTCAGGTTCGAATCCTCACTACGTCAGTGTTTTTATTTTTTATTTTAAAAAATTTATTAAGATGTGCATTGTCCATACATAACTAAAATAAAAGAAGTCTCCAGTTCGAGGGCAGACTACGTCAAATTTTTTATTTTAAAAAATATATATTTATTAAGACATGCATCACACGTGTTAAATTACTAGTATAAAATAAAAGTTTGTGCCACTATAGATAATTTGTAAGGAGTATGTATGAGTAAAATGAAATCTTAGGTTCGAGGTCAGATTACATCTATTATTTACTCTATGGAAGAAAAGAAAAAATAAAAATTAGAACGTGTAGATTACTAGTATCAATAATGTGAACTCTAATTTGGGAGCAACAGCATCCAACCGTTCGCATCTCAAATACTGTAACTCGGCCTCAAAAATAGCAGGCAGTTAGATCCGCTCTACTAAAACTGACAATCTGGTAGATATCACTCGTACATCACATAATCCTCGAATTACACATTTAAACCAAAAAAACTGCCAAATGCAAACTTTTCCATCGACCAAAGTAACACTGCCGTAATACCTGTCGATACCAAATGGAAGCATAATCCCACTGCTCACTGAGAAACAACCAACCTTCGTCATACATTTTTAGGGTTTGTCCAAATAACATATGTTTAGCTATTCTCTTTTCTGCTTCCCTCTAATTTTTATCAAGTGTGAGTATAGGTTGTTCCAGTTGGCGTTGTTGTGGAGGGGTCTTATGAGCGCTTATTTTTGGTGCTCATGTGCCTCCTGTTAGGATTGTGTTGTATACTCGTTTTTCAGATTAAAAGAAGGTAATATGAAGCACGAAGGTCGAAGCATCGAAGCTAGTAGAAGGAGAACAGCAGCAGCAGCAGGTGCAGCTAGTTGCGGTCGACCGGTCTGGGTGACAGTCGACCGCACCCCCCCGACCGCTATTTGTACTGGGAAGTTAGAGAGCGGTACGGTCGACCGGTCTTAGTGGATGGTCGACCGCCCGCGCCGTTGTGTTCAGTTTTGGGCCTCGATTTGTTAGGTCGTTTCAGCCCAATCTTCAACTCCCAGTTAGATCGTACGGTTCCTATTCAGTTACTTCTTTTCCAGGTTATATCGGACGACTGAGAATCAAGATTAGACCTAGGGTTTCTCTTTATTCTTCTATATATATTGTAAACTCCTCCAATATGAGAGGGAGTACTTCATAGATTCTTTTTTCCATTGCAAAGAGAGGCTCGAGAGAGATATAGTTCTTGGTGGGTGAGTTTAATTCCTTGTGTCAAGTGAATCAGTAACTCCTTGTAATCTCTTTTAGTTGAATATCAGATCTCTCTATATTTTCCCCCGGATTAAGCAAAAGCTAACCGGGATAAGTCATCGTTGTTGTGTTTATGTTAGTTTGGTGGATCTACTTGCTTGCACAATTTATTCACCTCATCTACTTCGTCTTCCTCATTGCTCTATTAGTTCCGCTGCGACCAGAGGGCGTTTGTTGACGCCCCAATCCCAACAACTGGTATCAGAGCTTCAGGTTGTCGAGTTCCTTGGTTAAGATGACAGGCCACAGTATTTTGAAGATCAAGCAGTTTGATGGTAAGATCAATTTCAATCTTTGGAAGACTGACATGTATGATGTTCTTGTTCAAGAACAGTTGCAGTTAGCAGTTAAGAAGAAGGAAAAGACAGCTGATATGAAGGATGACATTTGGAAAGATATTCGTGAAAGAGCCATAAGTCTGATCCGACTATCCTTGGCGGACGAGGTCAAGTGCAGATTTCTTGAAGAAACTGATGCGGCGAGTATGTTTGAAAGACTCATAACTGACTACTCTGGTTCGTCGTTATTAGATCGGATGCATTGGAAGAGAATGTTATTCCGTTTATCTATGAAGAAAGATACCGATCTCCAAGACCATATTACAGAGTTCAATAAGGTATTATCTGAACTTAAGGCGATCAACGCAGATGTGTGTGAGGAAGATAAAGCTTTCAACCTGATATATTCACTGCCGGATTCGTACGAGTCTTTGATCACGACCATGCTACACGGTAGATCTGCCAAGGAGAGTATTTCGGTAGATGGTGTAATCAAAGCATTGAAGGAAAATCAACTTAGGAAGGAGACCCATAAATCTTTGTCGTCTATTCCAAGTTGTCTAGCAATGGATGGTCCTTTGGGGGGAAGACAAAGTGCTTTGCAAAAGGATTCGATCAGTTACCGATATTGCAGAAGGCCAAGGCATATCAAGAAAGACTGTTGGAAATTACAGAATCAAGAGAGTGCCAAGAATGGGAGTTCAGCCACAAATGTGGTTAGTACCTTTGATTCAGGTGGTTCGTGTCTTCTTGTTTCAAATTCTTTAGAATCAGATTCTAGTTGGTTTCTTGACTCAGGGAGTTCTTCTCATATTTGCTGCAAGAGTGAGTTTTTTTCTACTTATAAGTCTACTACAGGGCGTTGTGTGACAACGGGAACTGAAGAGATTTGTGAAGTAGTGGGTGAGGGGACAGTTGAGTTGAAGATGCCAGGTCTATACATGTTCATTTTAAGGGATGTTTTGCATATTCCTGTGCTGAAACGGAATCTGATTTTCTTGAAAACTCTTGATGCACGGGGCTGTAGGTACATAGCTCGAGGTGGAGTTCTGTCTGTTTTTCAGGGTCGTCGTAAGGTGATTAGAGGTATGAGAATGGTTGGGCCAAGCCAAAACAATCTCTACAAGCTTTGGGGAATTTGAAATACTTGTGCAAGTGTTGCTCCTTTTCCCGGTATTCCCGCAAGCTCAGCTAGTTTGCCGCAACTAGATTCATCGAGACAAGACCACGACGTTCGAATATCGTCGAGAGGTGGAGAAAGCCTAAGGGTCGGTGGAGTTCGTGCAGAGTTTGGCAACTTCATGAGTACATCTACGGAGGTGGGCCTTTGAGGGGCTGCACTGGATTTGGTGAGATTGGGTAGAGATTATTTCAACTGGAAGAAGAAGCTATTATTCTAAGTTTTCTTTGCAAGTGGAATTTGTTAGAGTTTGGAGATGAGTAACACATCATGTGATAGCACTCGTATGCAATCCAAGGTGGAGTTTGTTAGGATTGTGTCGTGTATACTCGTTGTTCAGATTAAAAGAAGGTAATATGAAGCACGGAGGTTGAAGCGTCGAAGCGAGTAGAAGAAGAACAGCAGCAGCAGCAGGTGCAGCTAGTTGCGGTCGACCAGTCTGGGTGACAGTCGACAGCACCCCCCCCCCCCCGACTGCTATTTGTACTGGGAAGTCAGAGAGCGGTATGGTCGAACGGTCTTGGTGGGCAGTCGACCGCCCGTGCCGCTGTGTTCAATTTTGGGCCTCGATTTGTTAGGTCGTTTCAGCTAAGGTTGGCATTCGGGTCGAACGGGCCGGGCCGGGCCAAACCCGCCCGGGTTGGACCTTGATTTGGGCGGGCTCGGGCCGGTTTGGCGACTGAACCGGGCCGGGCCGGGCCGGAAGTTGTTTTAGGCGACCTGCCTAACCCGTGAACCCTTTCGGGTCCAACCCGGGTCGGCCCCGTTTAGATAGATAGGTTTTTTTTAATATTTATAACTTAAAATAATAATAATAATAATAATAATAATAATAATAATAATAATAATAATAATAATAATAATAATAATAATAATAATAATAATAAACATTAAAACCGTAATAATAATAATAAGATTGAAAGAGTGAAATTGGCAAAAAATATTGAAATATTATTCATATGAATTTAACTTATACAATTTTCACAATTTCTAATGAAATGAAGAATTCAATTCACAAATATGTTTTATACACTAACATATTTGTTATATACAATTTTAATTGACTTCAATTTTTCTAATTTAACATAACAAGTAAAGATATAATACAATTTCTAACGTGTCGGTCGAGTTGCTATTACAAGCGAAGCTATTGTTGTTGTTGTCATGGTTTTAAATCTTGGATTTCGGACTCATCTCGGTAGGGGGTGTTTCGTCTCGGATCGGAGATATCGGAGGAGATTTCGCGGAAATGTGAACATTTCGGATGTTCATTTCCTATACTCGATAAATATTTTTTTTGTTACTAAATATAATATTATATGTCCTACATGTCCTTTATCATATAAAATATTGTATAATGTAACTAATGACATGAATCAATTGTGGTAAATCTTTGCATAATTTAACAAGAATATAGAAGAGAATGTAATATAAGTATATAACTAAATTGAATTTGCATTGATTAGAAAAAATGTATTAGTTAATAAACTTACTTGACTTTGCATATATACAAACAATAGCGATACGAAATCCTCACATTATTTAGCTTAAGGTCCTATATTGAAAGATATGCAAAAAGCAAAACAAATTTTTAAAATATATTCACTATAGCATGTGTCTATTTCGGCTGATATTTCGCCAATTTCGGTGATATTTCGCCAATTTCGGCAATATTTCGGCCGATATTTCGGCAATTTCGGCTGAAATCCATATATTTCAGTCCAAAACGATATAGAGTATAAAATATGTGATTTCGTATCGGCAAGCTAGCCGAAACGAAATTTCGGCCGAAATTTCGGCCGTATCGGAGGAAATTTAAAACAGTTGTTGTTGTTGTTGTTGTTCTTCCTACGAGTTGCTCCCACTTGTGGATGCTGATAGTGCTTTCCCTTGTGTCCTATCTTCATCCTTCAGCCAGTCTTCTGTGCAAACGAGCATCTCTAACGTGTTGAGCTTCAAGCGATTCTTGTAATCAGTTAGAACTCTGCCACTTGAAGAAAATGCACTTTCAGAAGCAACTGTAGAGACAGGAAGAGTTAGTAAATCTTTAGCCATAATTGACAGAATACTAAAAGTGTGTTCATGGTCTTTCCACCATTGTAAAATATCTAGTGGAGAAGAAGAAGGCTCAGAATCTTGTTGGTTATACCAATTTAATTCATTTGGTTGAATAGTCCTATGTTTTTTTGATTGAATTTGTGCAAGTAAATTAAATGTTCTATCATCAAATTTACTCTTACCCTTACCTTTAGAAGTACGAGAAGAAGAACTAACACAGAAGTTGTACTATTAGAAGCAAAATATCTATCATAATAATCATACAAGTTATTTAATGTAGATTCAAACTGAACTAAAAAAGTAGTGCAATCAATTACTATTTCTATATTTTTCCCAAGTAATGCAAAAAACATTTCAATCAAACTCTTCGTACCTTCTAATTTGATACGAGGATCCATAATGGTAGCAACACAAATCAACATAGGAGGAGGAAAATAATACTTCAAAAATTTTTTGTATGCAGGTTTTACAATCTCACCAACATAAGTATCATTTATCATTTCGTTAAATGTTTGCATCATGCTAACTAATGAAATAAAAATGCTACTAGAAGTAGATTCATATGTTTTTGAAAATTTCAAAGTTGCAGTTTTAAAATGTTCTAAAAATTTCAACAAAGATTCGGCATAAAACCAATCGGTAAGAGTCATTTCAAAATTTTGCATATTTTTTGCGATACAAAAATCATTTACAACTGCTTTATATTCGGTAACAACATGTAGTAAATCTCCATCGGTGTCTAACATCCTTTGGAAATCTTCTAAAAGGTACATTTTTAAGCCTACACCAAGTTTTCCATTCTTCAAATACGCTTGGACTTAATGCAATGAAATGTACACAATTTCTAATTTTAACAATATATGGATCGGCTATTTTTAATGCATCTTGAACACATAAATTTAAAATATGACATTCACATCTAACATGAAAAATATTGTCAAATGGAGGGTTCAATACGGATTTTAAAGTAGTAATTGCTACATTGTTGTTAGATGCATTATCAAAACTAATACACATAATTTTATCGCGAATATGAAAACATCACAAATTTCTAAAATACGGTTTGCTATTTCAGTGCCACCATGGGGATACGGCAACGCCACAAGTGATATGATTCTTTTTTGAAGAATCCAATCATTGTCGACCCAATGACAGGTTATTCCCATCGTTGGAATATTATTGACACCCGTCCAACAATCCGAAGTTAAACTAACTCTACAAGTTAAACTCCATAAAATTGCAATCAAAGCGTCCTTCATTTCATTGTACACTTTAAAACAATCCAATTTGCAAGTATTTCTCAGAATTCTTCTAAAATGAGGGTTTAAGGCCGTTTGATTAAAATTTTCCAAGTCCCTACTCTCAGGATAGGAAAATGGAAACTCTTCCTGTAATACCCCGCAAAATAAAATGATTTATTTTGTATTAGTAAATAATATTAAATTTGTAAAGTTGACTATTTTGACTATTTTCTTGAAATTTTAATTTTGCGCGTGCAACACACGTACAAAGTTATGAATTTTGAATTCTTAAAATGTTATGGTTAATAATTGATTTTTCCTTATTTATTTATGATATTTTAATTTTTAGATTTATTTAAATTAATTTGACTATTTTTACAAATTTGTCAATTTTACACGTGCAAAACACGTGCAAATATTTTTGGTGCAAATTTCTAATTTTATATTTTTATTAAATTCTCCTAATTATAATTGATTTTATCCTAAATTTTGGGATTTTTCTGAATAAAGAAACTATTTTTATAAATACCTCGAATGAGGGAGGTTTTTATGTAAAAAGCCGTTTTGATCTCAAATAAATACGAAAATTCGTTTTTACTAATTTGTGGGCTTTCCATGGTTATCATTGAAATTAAAATATACTTAAATTTTATTTAGAGTTGATTTGGTAAAGATTTATACAAATATGGTGTTTTTGCAAATATGGAATTTATGTAGAATCTTGTGCAGATGTTTTTCTGGAAAGTAAAAGTCAAATATTTTGATTGGAAAATATAATATGTATTATTAGATATTATTTCTAATTTTTCTGGATTTTTGTGAATATTTTATGAGGTATTTGCAAATATTACAAAAAGGGAGGGCTTTTGTACAAAATCGCTACCCTGAGTTGTAAATCCAAATTTTTCTTATTTACTGGGCTGTACTGGATTGCTGGAAAACTCAGTGATAAAAAGATTTGATTTGGTTTTGATTTAGTTAATTTATTTTAACTAAGAGAGGGTTATATATGTAAAGTTATATTTTGGAAGGATTCTTTTGCAAATATGTTTCTAAAACCCTAATCTTTCAATCCCGACCTGTATAAAAGAGGGTGGAGTGCAGCCGTCATTCGCTGCACAATACAAGTTTTATTATATTTCTATTTTCTTGGTAATTGAAGAGGAGATCTTGGATTCTTTGCAAAGAGGGGATTCTTCATTTTTGCTTCGTGATATTCACTCTCTCCAACTATGTGAGTGACATTGTTTTGTTTTATTTTGTTTTGTGTATGTTGTAGGTGAGTAGGTATAATTGTTTGGTTGTTTTGTTTGTTTCTCTTTGATTTGTGTATGTCATATGAGAACGATATGAATGTTTAGATTCATTGGATGTTGAATATGTATATGTATGGATGGATGAAAAATTGGATCTCCGAGAAGAACCCTAGATATTTGTATGAGAATGATTTTAGATTTGATAAGAACCTAATATAAATTATTAGTAGGCTAACAATGTTGGATTTTCGTTGTGGACAGTCGACTGGTGATTATTAGCAGTCGACTGCAGTCGACTACTACTGCTTAGAATATATTTTCTTTAAAATGTTGGATTATTGTTGATTTGATTGAGTTTGATGGAGGTTATGCATTAATTAATTAAAAGATGAGATTTTTTTACTATTGGTGAGTTGGATGAAAACAACTTGATCATGTTGAGGATAAATTTGTTTGTTTATGAATCAACTATAGAAAATAGTTGAGATTGAGTTGAGGAATTTTATGAATGATTTATGGTGTAGAAGACCATGTTTTGAGGATTTGAGTTATGAGGATTTAAATTGGGGATTTGTGATTTTTGTAAAAGATGTTGTTTGGACTTGGATTTCTCAAATGCTACGTTTAAATCTAATTATTTTGGTATTAATAAGATTTGGAAAATAATACAAAGTTATTTGTTATATGACTGATTCTTAAAAACCCTAGTTTTGACATATGTACGACCTAAATTCTTCAGACTGTAGGCCGACAGTCGACTGGTACGACCTTTCAGTCGACTGATACGACCCAGCTGCTATGATCTTTAGTTTTCTTGAAATTGGGTTCTGGACAGTCGACTGGTACCACTCATATTACTTTTTAAAGTTACTGTAGATTTCTTTCTGGTAAGTCGACCTATGACTTTTTAAGTCGACTTATAACCCTTAGAATATTTTCTTAAAGATTTCTGGAATTTCTCTCTGGTAAGTCGACCTATGACTTTTTAAGTCGACTCATAACCCTTAGAATATTTTCTTAAAGATTTCTGGAATTTCTCTCTGGTAAGTCGACTTATGACTTTTATAAGTCAACTTATAACACTTTGGTAAGTCGACTTATGACTTTTTTTATAAGTCAACTTATAACACTTTGGTAAGTCGACTTATGACTTTTATAAGTCAACTTATCGCTTAGCATATTTTCTTAAAGAATTATTGGAATTTTCTCTGGACAGTCGACCTATGACTCTTTTCAGTCGACTCATAACACTTAGACTTATTTTCCTCAAAGCCACTATATTTTCTCTCTGGACAGTCGACTTACCCTTTTCCACAGTTGACTTATACTGATGTATTCTTATAATTTTGAATGTTCTTTCATATGATTTATTCTCTAAATGTTCTAAGCTATAACTTATTATTTTATACTTTATCTTCTATTGAACATATATTTTCAAAATGATAAGTTGAGTTGAACAATTTATGTTGGAAGATTGGTTTAGATTTTGAGTTTGGGTCTCTAGAGGGTGTGTGTGACCCTAGTATACCGGCGGTTGAGTTCATTATGTTTAGGCCTATTGAGGCATTTTAGTTTTTCAGTTGTTGAGTTAAGTCCGGTGGGGTACACCAACTTTAGGAGATTCGTTAAGTAATTAAATAACCCAAAAATGATAAGGACAGACACTAGTGGTGATATGATGAACGGGAACATGGGTTATGGACCTCGGTATGGCTTTCGGTGTGGGATTGATCCCCGGAATTATCTAGGTAAATTACCTGTGGTGTGGGATTGATCTCCGGAATTATCGGGGTCGAGGCGACGCACATGTGGTATTCATGTGATGAGGGTCATTGCTGCGGTGTGAGATAATCCCCGAAATTATCCAGGTAAATTACCTGTGGTGTGGGATTTATCTCCGGAATTATCGGGGCATGGGCTAATACTCTATCTTTATCTCGTAGTAGTCATCGTGTTAGGATTAGTTGCATAGCGGGGATTGAACCCTATAATGTGGAGACGTTAAGGGCTTGCACCGGACCTATGTAGAATGGGATGCATAGACTCCGACAAGTACGCAGTAGAGAGTCAGCATATAGAATTGTGTTTCTTGACTTGGTTTTATGCATGTGGTTTCATGTTTTCTACACTTGACACTTAGTTTAGTTTCACTTGTTGTTTACATGTTTCCTTGCTACGTCATATTTTATGTATTCTTGTTTATTATATGTTGTTTAAGAATTCATGGTTAATGTTCATTCATGTTGTTTGCTTTTATGTCACTCACACCTTTATGGCTGACCCCTTTAGTTTTGGGGGTTAGGGATCAACTCTAGCCTCATGTGTTACAGGTTGTTGCTTAGAGTTTGGAGGTTGGGATGCTTGAGATAGTTTTGAGATAAACTGATGTAATAAAGCTTTGTGTAAAATTTTGTAAAGAAAAGTGTTGTAAAAAGAAAATTGTAATTCAAGGTGTTTTGTATTCCGCTGTGTTTGTAAAGATTGATGTAATAAAAGTTTGGAATAAAATTATTTGTGTTTTTGGGCTATGTGTACTATTACGTTGAAGTTGATGTTGGAATTGTGCCACGTATTTTCTAAGATATTATTTTAGAAATTCGGGGCGGTACACTTCCTTTATGACTAATCGGGCCATTTTCCGACGAACAAGATCGGGATCATAAGGGTGGCTATCAACTAGACCGGCTCTAGGGTTGATTTTTTGTTGGCCTTGTAGGTCAACAAGAAGGTCTTTATGGTTATTTGTGATGTGTCTACTAATTGTACCGGTGCCATCACCCCTCTTGAATTTGTATGCCTTAGAACATGTTTAACAAACTTTCAAACATATACCCGGAGTTTGTTCGTCCGGGATATAATCGTAAAACTTATGTCATTCACTACTTTCTCATCTACTTTTCCTACTACTACGGGGTTGTGTGGTTTCGGTTGGTTGTTTTTGTTGTTCTTCTTCTTCTAATTGTATGTCACCTACGAACCCGTCATGTGCACCCCATTGTTGGGTTGGAGGATCATGGTACTCTTGGGCGGGCTCACTAATTGGGATAATTGGTGGCCTACGGGAAGAGGATGAGGAATCTTGCCCGCTACGACCGCTACCGCGTGATCTAGACATAATGTAGTAATGTATGTAAAAAAAAACTACACAATGTAGGAACGGTGAATTATAAAAAAAAATCTAAAAAACAAGAGGGTTGAGATAGAGAAGATCAAAAAACCAATAATAATTATAACTACAACACAAAAATAAAATAACGAGAGAGGTATGAAATTTTGATACCGTTCATCGTGGATACGCGTATATAAAAAAAACCGTGAAAAATAAGAATAGAAGTAGAACTAGAAATAAGCAATTCCGGAATTGAAGAGTTGAGGAGAGCTTGAAGGAGAATTGACGACTTGATTACTTGGAGTTGGACGAGAGTTGAAGAGTTGAAGACGTTGTTGAATTTTGATTTCGATACGATCCAAAATTGATCGTGTATATGCCTTGAAGACTTGCTTGTTGAATACTTCAATTGTTGAAAAATTCCTTAGAAATGAGTTATAATAGTAGAGAGAGTAAGAGAGTAAGGTGTGATTTTTTTTAGGGGTTTTTGGGGGGGTATTTATAGGCTAAAAATGTAAAAAAAACAAAAAAAATGGCTAGGAAGAGAGTCGTTGCTCTCTATTGTACAGTAACCCCCCCAACGTTCCGCTGACCCGCGGGTCAACGGTCGACCCGTACGGGTCCAACGGGTCGTAACCCGCGGGTCGACACGTGGGTTGGCGGCGGGTTGGGCAGTTTTTAATGGGTTCGCGGGCCGGGTTAGACGGGTTGGATTCGCATTTTCAACGACTCGGGTCGATCCGTTACTGTACACGGGTTCGACCAGAACACGCCAAACCCTAACACGGGCCGGGTTCAACGGGTGGGTCGCGGGCTGTTCGCCGGTTGACCCGGCCCACTTGCCATCCCTAGTTTCAGCCCAATCTTCAACTCCAAGTTAGATCGTACGGTTCCTATCCAGTTACTTCTTTTCCAGGTTATAACGAACGACTGAGGATCAAGATTAGACCTAGGGTTTCTCTATATTCTTCTATATATATTGTAAACTCTTCCAATATAAGAGGGAGTACTTCATAGATTCTTTTCTCCATTGCTAAGAGATGCTCGAGAGAGAGATAGTTCTTGGTGGGTGAGTTTAATTCCTTGTGTCAAGTGAATCAGTAACTCCTTGTAATTTCTTCTAGTTGAATATCAGATCTCCCTATATTTTTCCCCAGATTAAGCAAAAGCTAGCCGGGATAAGTCATCGTTGTTGTGTTTGTGTTAGTTTGGTGGATCTACTTGCTTGCACAATTTATTCACCTCATCTACTTCGTCTTCCTCATTGCTCTATTAGTTCCGCTGCGACCAGAGGGCGTCTGTTGACGCCCCAATCCCAACACCTCCCTCCTTCTTTCCGGCTGACAACTTCAGCCTAGCTGTGATTTTAACTTGGTTAATTTAGTTTTCTGGTTGTACACCGCTGGTCTATCTCTAGCGGATGCTTATTTCTTCTTCTTCCGTTTCTTTTGTAACTTCAGCGCTAACAGGTCCCCGGTGCAGTTTCTCTTTATAGTTTTGTGGGCACTGTTTAGTGGTTGCTGTTTTTACTGGTGCATGTTCTCTTCTTTCTCTTCTCCGTACATGTGTGCTCACCTTTTTTTCACGGCAACGCCTTAGTCTGTTGCTTGTGTTTTCGTACTCTGAAGTGCTCTCCCCTCTGGTCTGTGCTCTGGTGGTTCCGGAGGTCGTCGCTCAGTTGTAGTTGAGGGCGAAACTGCCCTTTAGTAGGATGGTTGCTGGGCAGTTTGTACCTGAGCTCTGCTTTCGGTGGTTTGGTCTTAGAGGCGGGGACTATTTGGTTTTGGTGGTCTTACTTTACTTCAGGTGGCGGGTCTGTGTCTTTGGCTCCTGTCTTTTGCTGGATTCTGCCGATAGGTCGTCGGATCCTGTGAGAACTCAGCATTCTTGTGGACGTCCCTCCTCTCCTCTCTCGCTGCCAGGCCGTTGTCCCCTCTTTTCGCTCCGCTCGTTGTTCGTCTCTTCATTGTCCGAGACTTACCCATTGCGGAGTTGTATTGGGGTTTTGTATTAATTGTGGGGTTATGTATTCGATTGCTCGGTGCTCTGTATTTTGTTGTGTCTCGTTGCATTTCCTTTCGTTTTTCTGTTTCTGTTTTACATCTTGTAAAATTTTCTTTCCGAACTGTATTTCTTTCCTTGTATTAATCCCTTATTAATAAAACTTTCGGTTGGAGTCCTACGACTCTATCCACTTACTCAAAAAAAAAAAAAAAAAAGAACATAAAAACAATTTATGCACTTCAGATACTTCTTTTATTAAAAAAAAAAAAAGAAGAAGAACAGTCTTATTTTTTGTTTTATTTTGCTAGTAAACAAGAAGAACAGTTAATACAACATTGGAGTTAATAAAATTATCTCAATTTTTGAATAAAAAAACCTCAGTCTATTCTAGTTCATAACATTTGCTTTCGTAAATCATCTGGCGATCTCTACTTTCATGAACCATCAGAGACAGCTCTTTTTATCATCATCATTACAACCATGAACTTGAATTGCACTACTATCTTCTGTCCTGATCCTTTCACACTTCAGGAAGAACCTGCTGCGTTTACTAATACTTCTATACAAATTTAGCACATCTAAACAAAAATTCCATTGCTAAGATCCCACTGCAGGTTGAGCCACTCCCTTGGCCTTGGCTGCAGCAGAAGCAGCTGCAGCTGCCGCTGCTGCTGCCGCCGATGCAGCTGCTGACGGTGGTGAAGCTGCAGTAGTTGGAGTATGGGCCGACGCTACAACCACTTCTTGCTGCTGCTGCTGCCCACTACCACTCACTTGAGCAAGCAAACTCTTGATCTGTGCACCAGTTAGGGTTTCGTGCTCTAATAGAGCATTGGCAAGGGCATGTAGCTCTTTGTTGTGTGTTGTAAGTATAGTCTTGGCGTTATTGTACGCCCTCTCAAGAAACTTCCTCACCTCATTCTCGATCACCTGCCTAGTTTCCGTGCTCATGCTCCTTCCATTATCGTTGTAGTTATGAGTGACGAGACCAACTTCCTTGCTCATCCCGTATTTGGTCACCATAGCTTTAGCAAGACTTGTTGCTTGCTGGAAATCAGAGGAAGCACCGGATGTCACTTCATTCTCCCCGAATATGAGTTCCTCAGCAACCCTACCTCCCATGCAGACATCCAACCTCGCAAGCATTTGTCTGCGAGAGATGCTTGTCTCGTCCTTATCGGGCAACTGAGAGACCATCCCAAGTGCCATGCCACGTGGCACTATCGTGGCCTTGTGCACGGGAAGGGCCCCATCAGTGTGGATTGCGACAAGAGCATGCCCACCTTCGTGGTAGGCAGTTAACTTTCTTGATTCGTCGGAGATGACGGCAGATTTACGCTCAGTACCCATCATTATTTTGTCCTTGGCGTACTCAAGGTCAGCCATGGTGACAGCTTTGGACCCATCCATGGCTGCCTTGAGGGCAGCGACATTCACAAGGTTGGCAAGGTCGGCACCAGAAAAACCGGGGGTGCCTCTGGCGATGATCATGAGATCAACATCCTCGCCCTTCAGAACCTGCATTTGCATTTACGATATTGATAAGATTTCAACATATTAGAATGAAAATATATAACAAAACGATAAATGTACACTGAAAAAAGAGAAGATTTTACTCATTAACCTATATTATGGAATCACTTAGTTTCAATGACCCACCTCCATTTCCTAATTTCAAAGAGATATATACCATGTATGGAAATATTAGGATGGAAATCACAAGCATCTTTTATAGAGTTTTAAGGTCTTACTAATCATGTTTGGATTCAAATTGTGAAATACAAGCTAATATAATAATGAAAAAGGGATGGGATATCCACAACTTTGAAACTAATAAGTGGATGTAGGAGTTTGGTTTCGAAATAAAAGGCCCACAAAAAGCATCAGACCGGACTTAAGATGTTAGAAAAGTGCTATTTATAAAATTTCTCCACTAGACAGGGGGATAATATTGTTTGCCTACGGAAAATTTGCAATCTTTTCCACTGGGAACTAATACAAGCGTGCTCCCTAAGCAAAGTTTGAAAAAATGATCAGTCCAAAAATAATTGGAGTCATTTTTATTGCTTGTTTTATACTTTTCTTTGTTTCCAACACTCTTTCACTCTCATCACTTTTCAAGCCTCAACAAGTAACCAGACATGCCCTACCTGATAAAATGAGGCATGTTCCAAAATATAAAATATCTCTCATCACTTTTCAAGCCTCAACAGGTAACCAGACATGCCCTACCTGATAAAATGAGGCATGTTCCAAAATATAAAATATAAAATGAGGCCTAAAATAATCCAACATGCCCTACCTGACGAAATGAGGCCTGTTTCAAAATATAAAATAAAATGAGGCCTAAAATAGTCCAACTTTACCTTTGACATGTGGGCTTCCATGATTTGCCTACGCCCTTCCACGTCAGGATTGGGCACAACAATGTGACGGTCGAATCGTCCAGGTCGCACCAGTGCTTTATCCAACGATTCGGGGAAATTTGTTGCAGCAATGACAATAATACCCTCATTCTGCTTGAATCCATCCATCTCGACAAGCAACTGGTTCAGTGTCATCTTCATGTACTGTTGGTCCTTGGGGTTACGGCTCCCACCAATTGCATCAATCTCATCAATGAAAATGATACAAGGGGATCTCTTCTTTCCAGCACCAAATAGGTCCCTCACTCTTCGGGCCCCAACACCCACAAACATCTCCTCAAACTCACTCCCACTGCACGAGAAGAACGGGACACCAGCTTCTCCTGCTATTGCTCTTGCTAACATAGTCTTCCCGGTCCCTGGAGGGCCCACAAGCAAGACGCCCTTGGGAAGCTTGCCACCCAGGCGAGTGAAACGCTGCACACACACACACACACACACACACACACACAAAACAAGTAGAAGTAAGGTAGGCTGAAGAAATATGTAAGATCAATTGGACAGTTTGACTTTGAGAGCTACTGTTTAAAACTGTCTAAAAGTAAGTTAAACATATATGTTAAGTCCATAGATCATAATGGCCATAACGGAAGATAAAAATGTAACTCAAGAAGAAAGTACCAATTCGGAACTAAGACCTCAACACTGGATTGTTTCAGTTTTATTCTTTAATTAGAAAAATTAACTGATTATTTCAAAAATATATTTGATAATCATTAATGGCACCCACTCAATGCAAATATAATTTGGACCAAAAAAAATGCAGGGAAGAGGGCAAAACTAAAATCCATAATAGTCAGAATAATTAAAATAATTGTTTGAATGATTCATATGACATTCAGAAAAAAAGTATTCTCCAAATGGGAGAGCAACCATTCTTATTATTCTCTAGAACCACTAAATGCAAACATCTCACTTTCAACTTTCCAAGGTCAGAGACCATATCATATACCAGGAATATAATAGACACCAAGAATTCCTTTTAAAAAAAATATTGAATTTACAGCTTCGTAAATTTTCAAAGTATTTAAATTTATTCTCCTGTACCTTGGGATCACGCAGGTAGTGCACAATTTCCTCAAGTTCAGCTTTAGCCTCATCAACACCCTTGACATCACTAAATTTAGTACTAGAATCCATGCTTGGTTGCACCTCTTCATGCAAACCCAGACCTGTGCATGCAAGCAGATGGAAATATTTAATACACTTATTGAAAAGAAACTCTACTAGTACATACAATGAAGCAGCCTAAAATAGTACTAATAAGGAACAGACCTTTACTAATTCCTCTATCCTCAATAAGCGCACCAACCCCAGATATCAAGACAAATGTAAGAGCAATAGTGCGGATAGTTCGCCACAACTGCACCTTAAAATTACCAGTTTCTGAGGTCACCATGTGAAGTGGGGCAGCTGAAGTCCCAAGAGTTCCTTCTGCAGTCATTTGGCCAACATTCTTTAGAGCTGGTACACCATTGAAGCCTTCCTCCTTTGACGAACTAGCCACACCTATACATAGTCATTCAAGTTCAATGAGTCAAAACCCGTGGTTCACAGCTAACTAATAAGAAATCATTCGTCAATTCAAAATTGAAAGACAAAATCTCAGCAGCTCAAACAATATGATGACAAATGATTATTTAATAAACACCAACATATTTTGGGATTTAGTTTAGCTTATGTCAGCATCAGATTTAGTTCAATTTGCTAAGCTTATGATTAGTTAAATTAGCCTTGATAACATGCTTGGTACATAGAGTACTTGCGTATGTCTGCCTTCAGCTACTTGTTTAGTTAGTTCTCGATGATAATGAAATAATCCTTGACAATGGTTTTAAAAATTGATGTCAAATTGTGATATGAATCTTTTTAGCTTTTTCTAGCCTATTGTATTGCATTCCGTAACGTAAGATAAATTAACACACGCACAAAATTTAAATAGTCAATTAACAACAACATATATGATCACACATTTCATTAAAAAAAAGTTATATGTACAGGTCCATCAAAATATATTCGGAACGAGAGGAATTATTATCAAGAAATAAGTTCAGACAAAGGAATGATCTAACATGTTTGACGCTATTCAGCAACAAAATGCAGAACCCTGGGAATTATCCAGGATATTAATGTCATTGTACATGCTACAAAGTACGCTATCCTAATTTGAACAGAATGACAATGCACTGCACTGAATGATTATTTAATATTTCTTGAGATAGGTAAGATTAAGCAATCGAGTCTAAGAAAAAACCATAAGAGTTCTATGAAAGCATTGAGCTATTATTGATGATCAAGCATTGAGATATTCTTGATGATCAATTTACTCACAGTAACCACCAAATCCAATAGTTGTAGTAAATAACCAGCTATTCTTATAGATGTAATAAATCAAACATTTAAGATGTTTATAATGTTTCTGAGTGCACTTCTGAACTCTCTAGAGTATGTTGTTGCCGGTCAATCAATAAATAACTCATCACAGAAAATAATGTAAGACATATGCTACATTATCCAGTGATCAATATATGGTTGAAAATTATCTATGAGTTAATAAGAAGATATCTGCTGTTTTATTCAGAAAGGTACTACAAATGATATCTATTACCAATTGGTAGAGAGAAAAACCTTCAAGACATTGATTTTAAGTTATGCTTAATTACCTAAGTACCAAACCCTTCAAAAACACATTTTAAAAGCCAAACTAATATTCTTTAGTGGAGAATAGCTGTGTTTTTAGTGGAGAATAGCTATGTTAGTAGAGGTTGGTGCCAGAACCTATGCCTAGATTGGACAGACAATGAAGGAGGTGAATCCTTTGCTAAGGAGTTGTAAAACCCCATTGACATACAGAAAACCATCTTATTTGACATACTAAATGGAAGAGGAAACTTCAAAGCAACTTGCTTCACAGCTGTACAACTGTGGAAGAGATGGTTGGAACCATTACAAATAATGGAATAGCACGCGTGATGAAAATATCTAAATTCGCCAGTTCTACAATAGATATGTGCATCTGAAAGAGAGAGAAAATTGTATATACACTTCCGATATTGAATAATGCATCAATTTAAAAGCTATAAACAAGGGCAGGAGGTGATCAATTGTTGAACTTTTACAAGTCCATGCAAGTCTGTGGAGGAAACTAAAAGAACTCATCAGGACAGAATGCAATAATATTATATTTTCTGCGAGACAAAAATAAGTTTAAACATAACCCTATCATATTAATACAGAAAACTTCTCCCTGATTGTACATTACCGAACGAGAGACATCTTTCTTTACAGATTATGAAAGCTCTTCCTACCATCCATTCAGAACCAAGCATCTCCAACAAACAAAGATTCTAATAAAAAGAACGCATCACTCTTAGTTACCTCTCTGTAATGTCTTGAGCAATTGACTTTCATCCAGCCTATCAACCTTGACTAAAGCTTTTACATACTCGGCCAATGCAGAGCGGTTCGAATGTAAGGAAGGCTGACTTTCAAAGAGTCTGATAACTCCTTCTGGGTCGCTTCTGTAAAGTTCTTTGAGAAGCGTGACATGATTTCCTCCATCTGCATCACGCGCTCTGCGAGCAAAACTACCAACATAACTTGATTGAAACCTTTCTTGCAAATTTCTAAATCCATTACCTGCAAATATGAAAAAGTCATAAATTAAACTACAGATAAGATGTACAGAACAATCAATCAAGTACAGAAGAGCACAAGCAGATTAGCAAACCTCCACCACTAGTTGCAAAGCTATGTAAATATCGACCACTTATTGCAACGAAAGATGGATGCTGCACTTCCTTCTTCACAACCTGTTTCAAGAAAAATGAAATTTGCCAGGAAAGAAAATGTGTGAGTTAACTAAATAGAATAAACAAAGTAAAACTAAAGCAAAACGGTGCACAACATTAGGTTCACATATCAAAATACCTAAAACAACAACCTAGAGAAGCATATTTTTTCAACAAGTCTGCAACAGTGAAACCCATCCTTATTGGTAATTAGTAAAAAGTTAAGAAATAGTAAACAACAAAAAACAACGTAAGGAAAACTGTTAACATGATTGATTTAACATTACTGGAACAACAAAAGATATATAATGCACCACAGATATGAAACATTAACAAGTAATTTATCATTATTAGAACAACAAAAGATATGTAGTCCTCCATAGAAATAAAAAAATTAAAATGCAAGGTTATTAGATTATACGGGGGAGTGGAAGAGGAGGAGGGGGGGGGGGGGGGGGGGGGGGGGGGGGGGGGGGGGGGGGGGGGGAGGGGGGGCTACAAATATTTAAGTATAATTGATGAGTCATGCCAGCTAGTATGGATACAGGCATATAGCATGTGGAAAAAAATGTGTGGCCATAAAAAATATTAGTAATGAAAATTGAAGGAGTAAAACAATAGATGATAACTTTTCACTTATATTAGTTTTTTCTTCATTCATCTTTGTAGCTGGTCAATCAATTTACAGAGTTCATAGCTGCTATAACTGTGAAAAGATAGTAATATGGCAGTTACGAAATCCCAATAATTAAATATGATCAATAATAGTCGCTTCCCAAATGAGAAAAATAATCAAGTGTAACTATAGAATTCTAAGATTCTGTATCATGTACTTACCTGTAAAAAGTTGAAGCTAGTCAACATCAGACTGAAAGATAAAAGGGTGCATTTTGTCGATACAATGTCTATGTTTATTTAATTCAATTTTTCTGAATACCCTATGAAACTTTTTCCATCCCCATCAAAATAACCTGCAAATCCTATTTCGACAAATTCCAATCTAAAAGATACAAACTGAGTGTAAAGGTAAGATTAAGAAAGTATATATATCTACCACTGGGGAAAAAGGGTCCTAGTTAAAATAGGATCAATTGCACAACTAGGAGAAATATGTAGTTAATGGAACAAGGAGTTGGGTGTAAATAAGTTGACAACAATCGAGGAAAGACAGACATGCTATTTGTCAATTACACAGGAAGGCGAAAACAATAAAGGCAAAGCATTCATATAGTGGATCCAAATATTTGCAGTAAAGAATTTGATGTTGATAAGTTATAATAAGCAACAATTGGGCTCTGAAAATTTTTGATGTAATCCTTTGCAATAAGTTCGCAGTAGGTATACAAATTAAAAGTCTTATCTCCTACCAGATAAAATTCCTATGTAATTGGATCATATTCTCAACCACAAAAAAGGCTTCAGGTTAAAACTATACTAGTATAATATGTAGCAATATTCCACATTATCTCGCTCCTCACCCAAACAGTCCCTAAAAGTGAAAGGATGAGGTACCATGCCTCCTCCCTCCTAAACTAAAGCTTCAGCTATATCTTCAACACATTCTGTCCCATTAACCACAAAACCACGGAAACAGCAAAGTACACAGTAAATGTCGGAGGTTAGACAAAAAGAGGAAGCATTTCGCTCCTGTGCAGACCTGCCTCACATGAGGTAGCATGTTCACCTCACCAAGTGAAACTGAGGACACCCTAAGATGCCCAATCATACACAACTATTTTCTCTCAGAACATTTTAGTCGTAAGAGATCAATGCTAATCTCATAAAGTGGAGATGTTTTATCATTAATTAGTGAAGTTCCCCAAATTAACAAAAACAACATTTCATGCCTATATGACTTAAAAGTATATAAAATTTAAAACTCATTTTCATCAAAATTAAAGAAACCCTGACTCTATTGACTAGCTACAAAGTCTAGGTTGCATCTCCCATGCCAGTGAGATCATTATACAGTACCGATACTGCCTCTCCACCTAATTCCAATAATCTGTCATTACCCAGATTTTTTATGGTTCCATTCTTCATATAGGGAGCTATCCCATATGGGCCATATCTGAAAATTAAAACTCATTTTGATCCAAATGAGTTCTAAATTTCAGATATGGGATAAACTTCGTCAGTGTAGTCGAAGGCGTAAGGCGCAACACAATTTTACTACCCCGTACACAGCCAGAGACGCAAGGCGCAATTTGAGGCGTACGTCTCACTTAACCGAGGCGCACTATTACTTTTTGGGGTTTTTAAAATTTATAAATAAAATTATATAAACAAGATCACATCATAGCAACAAAATTTATCATACAATGACCAAGATAACTGTGTAAGTTATCATTTTTGTAAGACTACAATGTGTTCTCCTCTAATGTATAACTATAATGTGTTTCTTGCCCCAAAGAAGAAGTGATACAATTTGTTCCTCAGTAAAACAATAATAATATCATGTTAACCTCCAATTCATAGTTTCGTACAGTAATGAGCATACAGCATTACAGTAATACAGTAATGAAGATACTTACCATACAACATACAATATTACAGTATTACAGTTTTGAGCATACAGTAAAACTACAATAGTATCAAATTAAATATTACAGCAATGAGCCTACAATATTACAATATTACAGTCTTAGTAAATAGTAAGGTATTTTCAAATATTACAGCAATAACATAAAGTTAACCGACCATAAAATTTGGTCATGCTCTACAGTGAGATAAGATGCAATTGTTTGAATAAGGCATGGTTTCATGATTATAGTAAATTATGGAATGAACTAGCTTCACAATTTTATTTCAAAGTAACTTGCAAAAACATCATAAGCAAAAATAGACGAACACCCAAGAAAGAAACCATAAAAGTTTAAAATCAGAAAGGAGATAAACAAGAATAGGAGTGGAGAGTCTGGAGACTAGGGAGTAGGAGTGTTGCCAGCGCAGCTGATCTGCTTCCGATGTAGCCGCCGAGCTGCTTCATTGTCACTGCCGATGATGTTGAGAGGGGGGATGAAGAAGAGTGCAGATTGAGGAGTTAGGGAGATGTAGATTGAAGTTAGAGTTTAGAATTAGGGATGAGAAGGTGAGAGAGAATTGGAGGAGTTACGGGATTTGAGAAGGATTGAAAATGGGTCGGATTGTAAAAACGGGTCAGGTCGGGTCTGTTATGTTCAGGCGCGCCTTTTACTTGAGGCGCAAGCCTTGAGCCTTTGCTAAGTCGTGTCCAGGCGCTAGCCTGAGTAAAGCTTCAAACAAAGGAGGAGCCTTAACTGAGACTTGAGGCTCAAACTGCTGTTAAGCTTGAGCCTTGAGCCTGAGGCGAGCCTTCAACTACACTGAACTTCGTTACTGCCTCGCCTCCTAATTCGAATAACCTATCATTACCCAGATTGTTACGGCCCCATTTTTCATACGGGGAGCTATCTCATATCGGCTAAGGCTATGTTTGGGAACAAAGTTAAGTTAGGATAGCTGGAATTATCTCTCATTACTTTTAAAAACTCTAGCTATCTTGGCATGTTTATGACTCGTTTTGGAGTTCAGATAACTATAGTTATTTCAGCCTAAACAATGAGAAAAACATAGTTATCTAAATTCTACTCTTACTTATTTTTTCTTAACTTTGAAGATAACTTTAAAATGGAGGTACGAGTATAACAATCCCTTAGCATACGTTGTACCTCCAAAGTCATGATAACTTTGGTTTATCTAAACTCAGTTCCCAAATTGGGCATAAATAGATAACTTTGGTTTATCTAAAATAGATTTAGATCCCTTCCTATAATAGCTAGCTTTTTTAGGGGTGAGTTCTTCTAGGTGTGTATCACATATGATAACCAACGTTCAAAGAATACTTAAATATTTTGGGGTTAACGTCATGATAACCAATGTTCTAAAAATCTCCTCCCGATAATGTCGAATTAGGGTGATAAAAACATGACTGCATAATTTCTATGCCCAAATTTTCAACAACAACAAAAAAAAAATTTATTTTATTTTATTTTATTTTTGCATTGCCTTCTTTAAAACCCTAATTTGCTCCAAACCTCTTCAATCCTACCACCCCCCCCCCCCCCCCCCCCCCCCCCCCACCACACACACACACACAAATAAATAAATAAATAAATAAAAATTAAAGAGTCAAAGTTAGGGTTCCATTCTCAGTGTTCAATCCCGGTATGATTCTACAATATAAACTCATAACAATGACAAAAAAAACGCAGATTCGACAAAAAGCAAAACGAAACCCTAATCCAGTCCACTCCACTATGCCTAAAGATCCACACTTTTTACGATTTCCCATCAAAATAGATGCTTTACAACAAGAAGAAATCAATTAGAGATCTAATCAGTACCTGAGTAAGAACTCGCCTCCAAGACATCGTCCTTTTCGGGGGAAATCGCCAATAATTCCCTCCTTTCCTTCAAATAACGCTGCTTCTCGTTGAATAATTCAAAAAAAAAAACTGCTTCAAATCTAGAGAAAATCGAAGGACGAGAAACAGATCAGAGAGTCGTGTTCGCCATGGATTTTATTTTCGTGTAATTCTGTAAACCTGAGAAAAGATTATATCTAATACAAGGAAGGAGACAACGGAAGAGAGAAGAAGGAGAGGTCATGAAAGGTGGGCCCCACTTTTGTAGTAGCTGGCCTAAGAAGAGCCAAAAACTTGTTCCTTGATAATAAAAAGGAAAAATCTTCCTTTCATTTTTCCCTTTAATACTTTTTTTTTTCTTTTAGGGTGAAATATTAAAAAAAAGGCTTCCAGTTGTTTCAATCAATAGGTACATATCCACTAGCACTGTCACATTTATTCGATTTCCGGATTCGACTCGGACCCGTCATTAGACCGAACCGACTCGATTTATACGGATCGGGTTCGAGTCTGGATCATAAAATAAAACTCGATGCACTTCTGGGTCCGGATCTGCTCAAAATAGAACCGACCCAGATCCGGACTCGGACCCATTAAAAACTACCCCCGAAAATATGGAATTCGAATAATAGGGTTATAGGGACTAGTAATTTACACGTGCAATGCACATCTTACTAAATTTAGTTTTTTAAAATTAAAAATTCAAATATAGTATGAGTTTGAAAAACCTTATTTATATTAGTTATGTACGTGCGTTGCACATGTTGGTAGATTTACAAATGACACTAAGGCCTTCTCCCATTATAATATTCGAGATATACATGTAAATAGTTTTTTGTTGAAGACAGATGTCTAAATATAATATTTATTCATATCCTTAAGTGAAAAAATTGTTGGAACCGTTGGATATCGGGTGCAAAAGTACGTAAGTGCAAATATTTATTCCCCGCTATCGAACTCGACAAGCAGATATTTTTAACTAGGACCCGGACCCGGTTTTCGCAAATCCGGTCTGGCCCACCACTACTTAAGTACAAGGGTGGCATTCGGGCCTACCGAGCCGGGTAGGGCCCAAAAACACCGTGCTAGACCCGGTCCCGGGCTTTGGCGGGCCGGCCCACCACCTTAGGTGGGCCGAGTTGGGGAGGGAAGGGGGGCTCGGACCTCGACCTTGGCCCCTATTTCACTAGTTTATTTATATATATATATATATATATATATATATATATATATAGAGAGAGAGAGAGAGAGAGAGAGAGGAGATTAAGACCGAGGTCGAGTGCTTATTCATTTAACAATTTCCAAAATTTTTTTTATTTTATTTTAAAAGCAGCAACTTCTTCGTACTTGGTGCTTATTCATTTAACAATTTCCCAAAAAAAAAAAAACAGCTTCTTCTTCTCTGCTGCTCCTTCTTCAGCTTTTTCTTCTTCTACTTCTCTGCTTCTACTTCCAATAGCAACCTGCAACCCAATAGCTAGGGTTTCGATTTGGGGGAAATCCAAGAGTGGGAGAACGGAGAGAGTAATCTGAAAGAGAAGGATTTGGGGAGAATCGTAGAGAATTGAGAGAGGAGCATAGGGTGGAGATGGAGAGAGGAGCATCGGGGGCGTTGGGGAAGGTTGCGAGGGTTGGGGGATTTAGAGGTGGAGTTGAATTTGGGGGCTAAGGTTTGAAGGTGGGTCGGGGTGAATGAGAAAGAAGACAGAAAGAAGGAAACTGATAAGGAAGATGAATGAGAGAAAATGACTCAATTGCCCCTTTCTCATAAGTAGAGAGCGGGAAAAGTCTCAGCCGCCCAATCAAGATCATGATTAAGACCGAGATCGAGCGGCTGTGGGAGAGTGCATAAATGAAGAGTGCGCAACTGAAGGCTCCTCTCTCTCTCTCTCTCTCTCTCTCTCTCTCTCTCTCTCTCTCTCTCTCTCTATATATATATATATATATATATATATATATATATATATATATATATATATATATATGTATATACACTAGTAATTTACACGTGCGATGCATGTTTTAATAATTTTTAAAAATAAAAATAAAAACTCTGACGTAGGGAGGATTTGAACCGGAAACCTCCTTTATATTAGTTATGTACGTGCGTTGCACATGTTGGTAGAATGACAAAATGACAAATGACACTAAGCCCTTCTCCCATTATAATATTAGATATATATATATATAGGGTAAAGGGATATGAGCAACTTGCTCATTTAGTAAATAAGCAAGTGATTATGTGGGTAAAATGACAAACTCTCTCTCTTTCTCTTGAGCTCCCGAAACCCATCCCCAAACCCTAGTTCTCTCTCCCAACTCCTTGGCATCGATTTCTTTGCCTTCTCGATCTCCCCCTCTTGTGGAAATCTCTCTATCTCTCTCTCCCTCTCCCGAATACCTCAAACCCTAACGTAGGCCCCAAACTCCCAAATCATCTGAACCCTAGCACAAATCCCCTTCCTTTCTCTACAACAGCGCGCAGCGGCCACCCCTATCTCTTTTCCGAACACCGTCATTGTTAAAGGTACTAATTTGTTCCTACTTGAGTAGATCTAACTAGGCTAATTGATTGGAAATTTTTATCCAGAGTTTTGAGTGTACAATTTATAGTTTTATTGGGTATGTAGATGTAGTATTAGTTGTTGTTGGGTGTTTTTCGATGTTAGTAATAGCGCACAAAGCGAAAAAAAATTTACGCAACTTTGCGAGTACGTCGGGCTCACCACGCACAAGCCAACGCAATTTGTAGAAGTGTGTTTGGATACACGGTAAGAAGTGTACGGCCTTGTAACGCTTTCGAGTAATTCCCGTGAGTGAAAGCGATACATCGGCATATTTTGCAAACCGTGAGTCGAAACTCACCTCTACAAATTTTGTTGGCTCATATGTTTTGCCGCCATCCCACTCCCAAAGTTTAGGAATTATTTGATCTTGTTTGTGCGGATTTGTACCGTATATCAAACAACAACCTCACTTGAAAAAAACCCACTTGAAAAAAACCGTAATTTTGCGAGTAGGTTGGTCTCGCCACTCACAAGTCATACCAACTTATAGTTTCGAGTTGTAACCCACTGTTTGTTATATGCGTCTGTGTATCGCATTCCCCTCATTTTCAAGAGTGAGGGGAATGCGAGCGAGAACCAATCATTGATTCTATGCCGTTAGTCGAAGACCATCTAAAACCAAAGTTAGGTATGACGTTCCCCACTTTAGTTGAGGCCGATAATTTTTATTCTTCATATGCCCGTTGTGGGGGTTTTGCAATGCGTAAGGGTGGAAATAAATTAAAGGGAGGAGTGGAAGTAGATAAGTCATATCTTTGTAATAAAGTCGGGTCGTCGCCGAGTCAACATAGTGATGGTAGACAGAGAATAACCTGTAGAACGGGTTGCAAGGCTTGCATTCGTGTAAAATTGAACGAAGCAAGTAATACGTGGGTGGTGTATTCATTTCACGAAGAACACAATCACAAATTCACCTCACCCAGTAGAAGACATCTTTTGCCCCGGAACCGTTTCGTGTCAAATACAGATAAAAGGATAGTAGAGCAATTTAACCAAGCTAATATCCAGACATGTCGACAAATGCTCTTCTTCGAAAGTGCTAGTGGTGGTCACGATCAAGTAGGATTCACAGAAAAAAAAAATTAGAAATTTACATAGAGATTCACAAGAAGCATTGAAAGGACATGATTCTACAATGCTAATTAATTTTTTTGAATCTAAGAAACAGACGGATCCTTTATTTTTTTATGACATTCAAGTAGATCCCGAAGGGCGGTTGTCACATTGTATGTGGGTTGATGGTATTTGTAGGATGAATTATGAAGAATTCGGCGATGTAATTTGCTTTGATGCCACGTACAATACGAACCGTTATGGAATGTTATTTGTTCCCTTTGTTGGAGTGAATCAACTTTGGCAATCGACTTTCTTAGGAGGTGGGTACATTCCAAATGAGACGGCCTCTTAGTTTGAATGGTTCTTTGAAAAGTGGTTAGGGGTTATGAATCGTGCTCCATCCGGTATCATCACCGATCAAGACCGTGGGATCGCCGCCGCAGTTAAGAAAGTTTTCCCCCATACTCGGCATCGTTTTTGTATTTGGTACATTCTGGATAAGTTACCCCAGGAGGTGCGTATTTCGAACGATGTCGAGAAGTTTAGGGAGTCTTTGAAGAATGTCATCTACAATTCCGAATATTTACATGAATTTGTAGGAAAATGGAATTTGTTGATTTTGCAATACGGATTAGAGAGTAACAAATGGTTGAATGATCTATTTGATATCCGTAAAAGTTGGGCACCCATCTACGCTAAAGATTCTTTTTGGGCCGGCATATTGGGTAGTCAACAGGTTGAGTCAGCACATTCTACCTTGAAGCATCATACAGAAAAGAAATATTCCTTGCATGAATTTGCCGTCATCTTCGACCGTTTTTTGGGAAGGCAAAGACACGATGAACTGAAAGAAAATCATCGTAACCGTGAGAAGAGACCGAAGTTGAAGAGCGAATGGGCTTTGGAGGCACAAATGGAAAAAACATATACTTTGAAAATCTTTTACAAATTCCAAGATGAAGTTACAAAAAGCTTCATGTACAATGTGACATTCGTTGCCGATCTTGAGACACCGGATAGTTCAACCTTCCATGTGATACTCTGTGGAGAATCAGAACCGGCTCGCCTTATTCAATTATGCAAAATCAATGGAATTATTACATGTGCATGTCACTTCTTCGACTTCGTTGGCATTCCTTACAGACATATTTTAGCTGCTCTTCGTTTCGGCCACCACACTTTCCTCCCGGATGTATATATTAAAAAAAGATGGACCAGGGATGTGATGAAAAGAAGTTATACATCCGTTCCAACCGAACCCAATACCGAGAATTTTGCTTCTCGATATTGTGAGTTGAGCTACCATGCAATACAGATTGTCGATCTCGGTTGTTCCTCCAATGAAAGTTACAAATACACGTTGGAGAATTTGTAGAAGATCATTGACGAGGTTTCTCTGCTACAACCCGGATTAGGTGAACAACCTGAACAGGCCTCACAACCACATGACAGTGTAGAACCAGGAGGTAGTTCACAACGGCATGGTAGTGCACAACCTCATGATGAAGGGAGTGGACACATACCTACACGCATTAGTGACCCACAGCAATGTACGACAAAGGAATGGCCTCGCGCCAAAAGATTGAGGCCGATAAGAGAGCAACTCCGCATAAAAAAATCGAGACGATGCCAAAGATGTGGCATTGTGCAAATGAATCATGATTCAAGAAATTGTCCAACTTTATTTGAGGGGTAAGACTCGTATTTTATTTGTTTGTCCCTCGTTTAAATTTTTTATACTTTATTTGTGGTAAATGAGTTTCTCACTAACTAAAACTAATCTTTCAATGAAGGCAAGAAGTAATTCCTTCCGATGAAGAGAGTTCTGAGTCGAGAAATGATGATCCACTATGAATTGGAATTTATTTAATGTAATGTTTCAGTATATTATAGATTATTGCCCATGTGGTTAATTACTTTTGATTGGTAACTGTAAATGTTCTTGAGACTCAAGTATTGTTGGTTTGTGTCGTTTGTTAATATTGTTGTTGTACATAATTGTTGGTTTGTGACTCAATTGTATCAGCTGTAGCTGCACTTGTAGTTGTACATAATTGTTTTTTTTTAAACCTAGGCCGTTGTTGGAGACAACGGCCTAAGTTATTTGTTGAATTTTTTTGGACTTCAATAACTCTCTTTGTTTCTGGAGCATTAACACAGAGAGCAAGACCCTTAATTTTTTAACCTTAACCCGTTGCCTCCAACACCGGCATAAGTAATAGGACAAAAGTTTAAGTTTTTGGGGTGCTCTCTGACTTGAACAAGTTAAAAAGAGCAATAAGTCAGAGAGCAAAACAATAATTATTTTATACCCTAGGCCGTTGTCTCCAACACCGACCTAGGTTGTAGTCAAATAAGTAGAAGTTTTTGGGGTGCTCTCTGACTTGGACAAGTTAAAAAGAGCAACAAGTTAGAGAGCAAAACAATAATTTTTTGATACTTAGGCCGTTGTCTCCGGTTGTAGTCAAAAAAGTTGTAATTTTTGGGGGTGTTCCCTGACTTGAAGAAGATAAAAGGAGCAACAAGTCAGAGAGCCACACCCTATTTTAAAAAATACCTTAGGCCGTTGTCTCCAACAACGACCTAGGTTGTAGTCAAAAAGTTATAGTTTTTGGGGTGCTCTCTGACTTGGAGAAGATAAAAAGAACAACAAGTCAGAGAGCAACACCCTATTTTAGAAATACCTTAGGCCGTTGTCTCTAACAACGGCCTAAGTAATAGGACAAAAGTTGTAGTTTTTGGGGGTGCTCTCTGACTTGGACAAGTTAAAAAGAGCCACAAGTCACAGCGCAACACCTCTTTTATTTATAGCCTAGGCCGTTGTCAACAACGGCCTATGTTATAGCTTAAAAATTGGAGTTTTTGCGTTGCTCTCTGACTTGACCAACTTGAAAAGAGCAAAAAGTCATGGAGCACCCCTTTATATGAATACCTTAGGCCGTTGTTTCGGTTTGAAGTTTTTGGGGGTTTTACAATTTTCTCTTCACTCTTTACGTACAGTCTCTGTGGAAATTTATACCAAAGACAGATGATCTATACTTGTATATCGTTTAGCTATATTTTTTATTGGCCCATTTTTTTCCACCTTTCAAACCAATATATAATCATGGTGGTTAAATATTTACAAAAAATACTATAAAATAAATCATAATCATCAATTTTGGAAAAAAAAAATTGCCTAACTATATTCTAATCCTTATTAAATGTAAATTCTTCTGCAAAACATATATCTCTCTGGTTATTGGTGAGTGTAGGGTTTCAACCCAAGTAGTAACACCTAGATTAGGGTTAGGGTAAGGTTAGGGTTAGGGGTTTTTTTGTTAGATGGGTTTTCTGTTATGGTTTCAACCTATGTAGTAACATCCCTATCAGATGGGTTTTTTGTTTTTTCGTTTTTTACAATTTTCTCTTAACTCTTTACGAACAGTCTCTCTGCAACTATATACCAAAGACAGATGATCTATGCGTCTATATCGTTTATATTTTTTTATTACTTTTCAATTTTTTTCCTCTATCTAACCAATATAAAATTATCAAGGTTATATGCTTAAAAATAATTCCAAAAAATAAAAGGATGAAGGTTACATGTGTAAGGTTAGGGTTAGTATTAATAGGGGGTTAGGGGTAGGGTTAGGGTAAGCTAGGGTTATGACAGGGTTTCAACCCAAGTAGTAACATCCCTTGTTGGGCTATACATGTGGGGATGTACATGTGGATTTTCCCATACTGAACTTCCACATGTGGGGATCTATATGTGGTTTTTCCCATATATGATCTACATGTGGGGATCTACAAGTGGTTTTTTTCATACATGTGGGGATCTACATGTGAATATAAGCAAGTTATGTACTTTAGGTTTTTTCCATATTGAACTTGTTCTACTACATGTGATGCCCACTTTGAATAGTCTCCAATAATAGTAGGCAAAGTTATCCTAAACAAAATGAATACTCCATTCCTCGACATAGATTTAATATCTACATGTTCTCCAACTTATGGAATCCATGAGTTGATAAAATTCCATTCCATTCTCATTCACATGATCCTTGTAATACTGCTCTTTGTACTCATCACAGATTTTACATATATATTGACCACAAAGAACATTATAACCACTAACCCTAACCCTATCGCATAACCCTACTCTACTAACCATACAATAACCCTAACCCTAACCCATAACCCTACTCTCCTAACCCTATAATAACCCTAATCCTAACCCATAACCCTACTCTCCTAACCCTACAATGAACCCTAAGCCTACCGTACACATCATATTTTATTGATTTTGATGAATCAAAATATCAAATTTTTTTTATAAAAATTTTTGATTTGTTTGACCCTAACGATTTTATATTGGTTAGTTTGGTGGCATTGAATGGAAATAAATAAAAAATATAAACAAAAAAACATACATATGAATGCCAATTTTGTAGAGTTCAAAAGACATTGTTTGTAAAGAGTGGAGAGACATATGTAAAAAACATAAAAAACATAACCCTAACCCTACATGTGAGTATTCTATTATGCAAAAGGGAATCTACATGTGAGTATTCTGTTTTCCCTCTATTTTTCAGTAATTTTGAATTGAGTGGTACTTACTGAAAAGAGTTTAATGCTCCATTCATAATACAAACAAGTCTTTATATATTGGTCATATAGAGCATTGATAGAACTTAAATATCTGTAAACTCTTTACTGAAAACTTATTACCTATCAACTCCCAACTACAAATATTAACCTAATTAATGATAACCCAAAACAAGCTCTTACCGCAAATGTGTTTCTTGCAATAACCCTAACCCTACAATAACCCTTAACCTACCTTAACCCCCGTTAACACTAACCCAACTTAATACACTAACCCTAACCCTAACCCTAGGTGTACGCTAAGCAGAAGAATGTACATTTTAGTGATAAGAATATATTTAATAAAATGTTTTTTTATAAATGACAAGATTATGTTATATTTTCTGGTATTTTCTGTAAATATTTAAACATCGTGATTATATATGGTTAGTTAGGTGTGAAAAAATGGAAAAATAAAAAAATATATAAACGATATAAAGGCATAGATCATCTATCTTTTGTATAAAGTTCCACATAGATTATTCGTAAAGAGTGAAGAGAAAATTGTAAAAAGCAAAAAGGTCAACTTTTGACCTACTACCTAGGCCGTTGTTAGAGACAACGGCCTAAGGTATACAAAATATAGGGGTCTTGCTCTGTGACTTGTTACTGTTTTTAACTCCAACAAGTCAGAGAGCACCCCAATGTGTTCAACTTTTGACCTACTACCTAGGCCGTTGTTGGAGACAATGGCCTAAGGTATACAAAATATAGGAGTCTTGCTCTCTGACTTGTTGCTGTTTTTAACTCCAACAAGTCAGAGAGCACCCCAAATTGTGAAACAATTGGCCTACTACTTAGGCCGTTGTTGGAGACAACGGCCTAAGATATAAAAAATATAGGGGTCTTGCTCTCTGACTTGTTGTTTTTAACTCCAACAAGTCAGAGAGCACCCCAAATTGTGCAACATTTGGTCTACTACCTAGGCCGTTGTTGGAGACAACGGTCTAAGGTATAAAAATATAGGAGTCTTGCTCTCTGTTATTTTATTGATGAAAATAAAAATTTCAACAACTAACCTAGGCCGTTATTGGAGACAATGGCCTAGGTCTAAAAAAAAAAAAAATAACTACAACTCCACACAGCAGCTACAGCTGCTACACTTGATTTTTTCCCAATTTTCAAACACTTTCCCATCACCTACACTCTCTAAATAAATTTATACGTACGGCCACCAAAATCACCAACATAATTGACTATTAGCAATTAATAACAACAACATCAACTACACTTAAACTTACGAACAAAAATTACCACATATTAAGTTAGAACATGAATAAAATAAAAAAAAAAACATTACTACAACAAACAAATTGTATACGGTATTAGCTAAGAACCGGGCGTGTATGGTTGTGGTGCTCGCCTCTTCCGAGTAGGATTTCGACGCCGGAGCGGGGTTGACGATTCAGGGATTTCTTCTTCTCCTCCCTCCTCTTGTACGTCTCCAACAACCCTCTCTTCATTCTCATCTTGTTGCTCTTGTTCTTGAGATGAATGTGAAGTTGAAGCTTGTTGTTCTCTCAGCTCACGTTCCCATTGTTGCCCCCTCAATGCAGCTGGCCTACCCCTCACACTTTTACGTCACCCTCTCGGTGACCTTAATGCTCGATCCAAACGTTCAGCCTCTCCCAAAACATCCAAATTGGTACGGCACGAAGAGAACATCCTATGAGCGAACCTTTTCATAGCCGTACCCGCATTACTTTTGATTACGTCCTCGCATTCTTTTGCCATGTCCATCGTATTATCAATCTAAAATAAAAAACACCAAAAAATACAATTATACAGATTCGGAAAAGTAAACAATTCAGTAACTTTAAATATAACAAACATTCAAAGAAATTTGAAGATTATACTTACTACTGTACGTATAGCTGAGGCCTTCGGTTGGAACATGGGTTGTAAACTAGAATAGGCGGATGGTGGTTCAATCTCTCTCTTCTCAATTAATCGTTGAACACCAGCAGGTAGTTCTGTATCGGGAGAGATATACAAACGTGTAATTGATCTGAACCATTGCATGTACTTCCCTTGCACTCTGCCATCGTACTCTTCTACATCGATAATTACAAGTTCAAATTGTCGCTCGTTCCATTCTGTAATGTGAACACGATGGAAATTTGCTCAATCATGAGTAGGCATGTGACCGGTACCCCTCACGGCGTGTAACTCATGGTCGTATAGGTTTGCGCATCTTGGGGGATTATCTTGTTGAAGACCGAAATGACGAAGGATTCTCTCCGGCCGCGGATGCTCCACTTTACCAAAGTTGATGAATGGAGTCGTCATCATCCACAACTGCGATCCGGTCGTGCACATCGGTGGTAATCTTCCCACCCGATCGGGTGCATACGGCACCCAAATCACGAACTCTTCTCGTAGTTGGTCGAGCTCATCTCTGTAGTATGTTAGCACACCTTTTGGGTTGTCTTTGTAACTCCGGCTACCAGGCCAATATACCCCTAAGGGTGCTAACATATAAGGATTTTCTGGTTCAGCCATCCAACCGTCCGCCGGTCTCCTAATGCGGGGACGACCCAAGTACAGTCGCTCCCATGACCAAATCTGTAACAAAACCATCGGACCGGTCATCTCCGTGCCATCTAGCGCTACATAACACAACGACCTGTATAGCGTTGCCAACGCGCAACTTTCCCAGCTATACCGACAGCTGAGCCTAGGTCAGCGAGCAATCGTAGATACATGAGGTGTACCGTATCCCCGGATGAGTTAGGCAAGAGAACCCCTCCAAGCACCGTTAGAATGTAACATCTGGTGTAGGACTATACATAGTGGTCGGGCGATGCATTGGTCAACGTCCCATCAAAACATCCCTTCAACCAAGATAGTCGGATTGATTGTCCGACAAAAATTTCCTTATTTTCCACGGCAGTCTCATCAAACTCTGTACCGAGCAGTTCATTACACATCTCTATTTTATCAAAGTTTATATTACCCGTCACGACCAACCCATCTATTGGAAGACCGGAGATCATCGCTATATCCTGTAGTGATACCGTCATCTCTCCGACCGGTAGATGGAACGTGTGCGACTATGGCCTCCATCGCTCCACGAGTGCTGAGAGAAGTGCTCGGTCGAGTTTAACCTGACCCATTATGGTGATTCCGTAGAAACCGGCCGCTACTAGGTACTCGACAATATGTGGGTGCACCTTCATGGTCTCGTGGGCAAAAATTACACCTTCGCGTTGTCCCACCCCACACTGCAGCGGATCTGTGGCGGTCTTGCAAGCTCAGTTCACGGAAAAATATTGGTCCTGGACCACGACGTGGTGCTATCGAAGAGGATGCACCAACCTACACAAACCCAAAAACACAATTATTATTAGTCTAATAACAATATCACTAAATACAAAATTAGGCACAATACAAATTAATAGTTCTCATGGTCTCTGTGGAATGTTCCCCCCGAGCTTCCCGAGATGTCCTTCCAGTTCCCCTTGTTCTAGCCATTTCTTTGTAATAAGTTTGCATATATAAAACTAATTATTTACCGAAAAATAGCGAACACAAACCAACGAGATGCAAAAATTTCAAAACTTCTCTTATACGCGTCAAAATAACACAAACGAGATGCAAAAATTCCAAAAGTTAGCCGTCACCTCTGGCACACCAAACACAAGCCAACGCAACTTGTAGAAGTGATTTCTGACCCATGGTTTGAAAGATACGACCGTGTATCGCTTTTACTCTTTAAAAAAGAGCGGAAAGCGATACATTGACGTATCTCGCAAACCGTGGGTCGGAACCTGCAAATGTTGCGTTGGGTTGTGAATGGTTAGCCCAACCTACTCGCATCGTTTCGTATTTTTTGGACTTCGTTTAAGCATTTTTGTATTGAGACCGTACTAAAAAAGTTTCGAGGTAGATGGAAGGTTTTGCATATATGCATCAAAACAACAAAAAACGAGAAGGAAAAATTCTTAAATTTGGCTGTCAAGTCTGGCACACCAAACACAAGCTAGCGGAACTTACAGAGGTGAGTTCTGACTCTCGGTTTGAAAGATACGGCCGTGTATCGCTTTATATCCGTTGTATTGAATAAAAGTGATAAACGGACGTATCTCACAAACCGTGAGACAGAAATCGCTTCTACAAGTTTTGTTACCTTCTACGCGGCGAGTCCGACCTACTCGTGAAAATTGAATTTTTGGATCTCGTTTATTTCCTTCTCCTATATTCCATTACTACAACTAACACTACATCTATAAAAAAGTCAACAAAATATATACAACATACATGATCAGAGCTAATTGTATACTCTCTAAATTATAGACTACTATGCATAATACAAAAAAAACCCAACTCCAAAATTGAAAAATAATTCAAGAAATTAACATAGTTCATTATAGTAAATTCTGATTAAGTAAATACCTGGTCAAAAGAGAGAGATAGAGAGTTGTCGAAGATGTGAGAAGCCGCTGCTGTAGACGAACAACTTGTACAGGCTAGGGGGTTGGAGAATTTGTGCTAGGGTTCAGATGATTTGGGTGTTTGGGGCCTACGTTAGGGTTTGAGGTATTTGGGAGAGGGAGAGAGAGATAGAGAGGTTTCCACAAGAGGGGGAGATCGAGAAGGCAAAGAAATCGAGGCCAAGGAGTTGGGAGAGAGAACTAGGGTTTGGGGATGGGTTTCGGGAGCTCAAGAGAAAGAGATAGAGAGTTTGTGACGAAGACAGAGTGAGGGAGATCTGGGTATGTACAAGTGTTTGGAAAAACACTTGTACATACCTAGGCCATTGTTTCCAACAACGGCCAAGGTATTTTTTTTATAAAAAAGAACAACCTAGGCCGTTGTTGGAAACAACGGCCTAAGTAATTTTTTCGACAAAAAAAATTCCACGCCAAAAAATGCTAAGTCTGAAACGTTTTTTGGCGTGAACTTACGAAATTACCCCTCCGCTTTTGGAAGCGTTAGTGGGAGACTTAGTGGGTTTCGATCACAGCCGCTGATCATGATCTACCAAGATCCAATGGCTGAGATGGCTGTTTTCCAACCCATTGAGCAAATCCCATATATATGAAAAATGCTCCATTGAAAACGTACTGTAGCGTGGAAAACGTGAAAACAAATATAAGCCATTGGGAACAACGGCCTAGGTTATAATGCATTATAACCTAGCTGTTGTTCCCAACAACGGCCTAGGTTGTTTTCACGAGTTTTCACAACATTTGTGTTTCAATGGAGCATTTCCCTATTTTATATATATATATATATATATAGGGGTCGGTTCGGGTGAGAACCAACCCTGGGGTGAGAACCTAAGGGCCTATCCCAGCCATTCATCTGTGTAATCTTAACGGTCAAGATTTTTTAAAATTAAACAATAAGATTAATTAATTTTTGCATTAAGATGTCAATCCCTTTAATTAAGGGATGGGGACCGCGTAATAAAAGGAATAATTATAAATTGCCTTTTTCTGTGTGCGACGGTTAAGGCAAATTTGGTCAAACTGGAGAGAGAAATAATTTATTCCCGTAAAATATTGGAGAAGATTTTGTTTCCCAAATTAATAGCAACTGCAGAATCATTCACCATTTCGTTCCTTACAGTTACTGTTTATTACAGTTGCTATTTATAATTATTACAGTTGCTGTTTAAGTGGTCAGGTATTGCTGTATAATTATTTCAGTTGCTATTTATAATTATTACAGTTGCTATTTATAATTATTACAGTTGCTATTCGAGAGGATTTTGTATCCCAAATTAATAGCAACTGCAGAATCATCACCAATTCGTTCCTTCACCAATTCGTTCCTTATAATTACTGTTTATTACAGTTGCTATTTATAATTATTACAGTTGTTGTTTAAGTGGTCAGGTATTGCTGTATAATTATTTCAGTTGCTATTTATAATTATTACAGTTGCTATTTATAATTATTACAGTTGCTATTCGAGAGGATTTTGTATTCCAAATTCATAGCAACTGCAGAATCATCACCAATTCGTTCCTTCACCAATTCGTTCACTATATAGCAACTGACTGTATTGTAAGTAGATACAACTAGTGCATATTTTAGCAGGAATATATATATATATATATATATATATTGTTTGTTTATCAATTTGTTCATCCTGATGAAGATTGTGGTTCGGCTGAAAATAAAATAAAACAGGCAATATATGTTGCCTCATAATCTGTGATCTACATTCCTTTTAAATAAAATAAAAAAGGCAATATATGTTGCCTTATAATCTGTGATCTTTCATTCCTTTTATTACGCGGTCCCCATCCCTTAATTAAAGGGATTGACATCTTAATGCAAAAATTAATTAATCTTATTGTTTAATTTTAAAAAATCTTGACCGTTAAGATTACACAGATGAATGGCTGGGATAGGCCCTTAGGTTCTCACCCCAGGACATGGTTCTCACCCAAACCTTCTCCTATATATATATATATATATATATATATATATATATATATATATATATATATATATATATATATATATATATATATATATATATATATATGAGAAATGCTCCATTGAAAACATGTTTGTTTTCACGGGTTGGAAAACAGCGATCTGGGCCGTTGGATCGCTCTTGATCATGATCATCGGCTCAGATCGCCTCCACCCATCACCGTTCTCACTTAAGTGGCTGAGGGTTATTTTGGGAATTTCGTCCCAAATAACTCTTCGCCTGATTCGCTTTGACGTTATTAAAACACCTAGGCCATTGTTAGGAACAACGGCCTAGGTTATATCAATTTTTCAGAGCGAATCAAGCGAAGAGTTATTTGGGACAAAATTCCCAAAATAACCTTCTGCCACTTAAGTGATAACGGGTGATGGGCGGAGGCGATCTGAGCCGCTGATCACGATCAAGAGCGATCCAATGGCTGAGATCGCTGTTTTCCAACCCAGTGAAAACAAACCCGTATTCAATGGAGCATCTCTCTCTCTCTCTCTTTCTCTCTCTCTTTCTCTGTCTGTATATATATATATATATATATATATATATATATATATATATATATATATATAGAAAGAGAGAGAAAAAGGGGTATGAGCAACTTGCTCATTTAGTAAATAAGCAATTGATGATGTGGCATGCATGTGATTGGAAAAGCCTTAAAAGGGTTAGTTGTCCAATGTATCACATGCATGCCACATAATCAATTGCTCATTTACTAAATGAGCAAGTTGCTCATATCCCCTTTACCCATATATATATATATATATATATATATATATATATTGTTGCCGCCTAATTTGGGTGTGGGGGAAATATAGCCGCTTAATTCGGGTGTGGGGGCAATAAATGAGATATGTAGGTTCATGAGGAACTCACACAGGTTGACCCTTTCTTCTTCCTTGGTGATTTGTTGGCTACTTGGTGCTCCCTTGAGACCTGCACAAACGTTCGAGACATCGGGATGGATCCCGGCGACGAACCCTCCGACGCTTAAGTCAATATACAGAAAAAGCAAAGAGAAAGAGCTCAAGTGTGCAAAGTGTGATCACCTTTTACAGTAGGAGGTAAGGGGATTTTTATAGTCGCCATGGAGATCCTTTTCAGGATAAGGGTGAATCCCTACTTCCTGGTGTGGCTGGTTGGGGTTGGTTACAACCATCCCCTTAAGATAGGGACAGAGCAGGATTTGCTCCTATCCTATTTGACTGGTCCCTAACGGGTTGAGACCCGTTCTCAGTCTACCAGATCCGTTCACAGGCTAGCGGGTCTATGGGAAGAGGCCCAGTACCCGATTCAGACCCGTCTACAGATGAAATTACCATCCTGCCCCTTCGACTTCAAGATTCGTGCCCACTTTGAATGGTTCCGAACTAACCCTATTTTTAGCCATATCGCGAGCCCCCCACTCCCAAAGCCTGTGTATTACAGCCTTGCAGGAGTAGTTTTGTTGTTTTAATGGCGTACAGGGTTTTATCGGAGTTCTCATCGGGGCTCGAATATTATCTGATTTCCTGAGTTAGCAGCGTGCCCAAGTTTGTTTTCAGGCTCTTCTGGATTTTTTGGTGATTTTTCCCAATTCTATATTATTTTTCGGACCATTTATTCAATTTTGCCAAGCGATGATTTGCTTTTCGGGAGCAATAATCAAATATCCTAGCCCATATTTATTTATCCAGGGGTCCAAAAATGTTCCCCTGAATTTATAAATATTTTCTAGATTTTTTAACTATTTTTCCCGTATTTTAAACCATTTTTTCGCAATTTTTTGAATAAATAATTCGAATTAATAAATAAAATTCGATTTTTAATTACCCAATTATGACGTGGTGCAATCTGAGCTACTCATCAGCTTCGGGCGTGAATTTCGGGGAGATCCAATGGCTATGGTTGCATGAAAGCTGATTTTCCCCTATTCGGGGGTCGGTGGCAAGGATCCTCGGCAATGTTGCCCCCGCCAATAATCTCAGGGAGCTGACGTGTGTCATGAAGGAGGCCGAAGTCGAGGGAGGTTCAGAGTCCCTTGCCGAGGTCCAGTGGTGCTTCGAGGTGGCAACACGTGTCAAAAGAGGTTCGGTAAGGCTTGCCGAAGTCCGAATGAGCCATTTCCCCATATTCGAGCATCAGTGGCAAGAGCGCTCGGCAAAGTGTGTCGAAGTCCAAGTGAGATTTTTTCTCGCGTTTGAGCGTCAGTGCCAAGAACGCTCGGCGAAGAGTGCCGAAGTCCAAGTGAGATTTTTTCTCACGTTTGAGCGTCGGTGCCAAGAACGCTCGGCGAAGAGTGCCGAAGTCCAAATGAGATTTTTTCTCACGTTTGAGCGTCGGTGCCAAGAACGGTCAGCAAAGTGTGCCGAAGTCCAAGTGAGATTTTTTCTCATGTTTGAGCGTCGGCCCCAAGAATGCTCGTTGAAGCGTGCCGAAGTCCAAGTGAGATTTTTTGTCACGTTTGAGCGTCGGTGCCAAGAACGCTCGGCAAAGGGTGCCGAAGTCCAAGTGAGATTTTTTCTCACATTTGAGCGTCGGTGCCAAGAACGCTCGGCGAAGCGTGTCGAAGTCCAAGTGAGATTTTTTCTCATGTTTGAGCGTTGGTGCCAAGAACGCTCGACGAAGGGTGCCGAAGTCGTGAGATTTTTTCTCACGTTTGAGCGTCGGTGCCAAAAACGCTCGGCGAAGCATGCCGAAGTCCAAGTGAGATTTTTTCTCACGTTTGAGCGTCGGTGCCATGAACGCTCGGCAAAATGTGCTGAAGTCAAATGTCGGTGCAAAGAACGCTCGGCGAAGTGGCCGTTTAACCGTTGGACATCTGACCATTTGACCGTTGGCCATTAATGAGGCGGTAAAACTCCTTTTGTCGTTTTGTGGTAAATGGGCCTGACTATTGGGTTTTTTGAGCCCACTATTCTCGTTTTGTGTGCCAGCTCTATAAGACTCCATCCCCCCCCATTTGTTCACTTCTCAGATTTTTACTCAGGTAACAATTTTTACTAACGAGAGCTTCCGGCGACCACTGACCGTTTTCCGGTGATCTTTTTGACCACAGCTGTCACTTCAAGGTAACTTAACACTTAGTTTATTTTTTAGTCAAATGTCTTCCCTCCCCCCACGTTCAGAGCCCTCCCCTTCTGCTGTCGATGAACTGTCTCTGAGCCAGGTTCATCTCGTCAACAGGGGTAAAAGAGCCGAAGATCCTGCTTCGGTGGTAGCGGAGACCATAGTGGAGAACCCGAGCAGGATGGGGAAGTTCGGGAGACTGCCTGGCATTCTGATGGGGCTCCACAGGGTTCGGGAACTTCCAAAGGAACATGCCGAACGGATCGTATACGGGAGGGGGCGGAGTTTTGAGGAGAACGCCGCGAGGGAGACCTCGGAAGTTGATGACACCATCCCAATCCTCAACGAGGAGGACTTGGTGGCGATTCGGGAATGTTTTCAGATCCCTGAAGAATTCGAGCTGATGCTGCCAGGTCCCGGGGTGAGGGCCCATTCGCCGATGCAGGTGAATATGTGCTTCTGGCCGGTCGACGCCTTCATTGCCGGAGCACGCCTGCCACTCCACCCCTTCGCCATCCAAGTCTTGCGGTGGTTTGGGGTCAGCCCCATCCAGCTCATGCCGAATGGGTGGAGGGTTATCAACGGATTCGCACTCCATTGCCAGGCGGCCGAGACCGAGCCGGACCTGAGGATTCTTCGAACAATGTACCGGCTCCATCAGCAGCACAAGTCAGAGTTCAAGTACTATTTGGCCTCGAGGCACGGTGCTCGGCTCGTCAGCTGCCCTGATTCAATAAAAAATTGGCGAGATAAGTACTTCATCATCCGGGGTCGCGAGCCATGGTGTATCCCCTCGGATTGGGTTGAGGAAGTGACGAAGAGGGTGAGAGAGCTTCCAGTGCTCTATCCCAACGAAGAAGAAATGGTTCAGGTTCTCCTCGATCGACCAAAGTTCGATTGGAGGGACCTGATGGAGGAGGCGCTCTTCAAGGGGGGCTCAGCCGCATAGACCCCAGTATGCGGTTTTCCTTTTTAGTTTTTCTTTCCTTATTCGGTTTTAACTTGCGTTTTAACCATACTTTCTTCTGTCACAGAAACTATGGATTACGAAGCGGTGTTGGCTCAGAGGGCGGCGCTCGGTAGCAAGGCGCCGCGGAAACGGAAGAGGGTCGCCACGAAGGTGACTTCCCCGAAGCCGAAGACAGTCACCAGCGCTGTCCAAGAGGCATCAGCTTCGGCGACGGTGACCCCGAGGGTGGCGACTGCGGAGACCTCGGTATCAGCCAAGGCAAGCAAGTTCCCGATGGCGGCCGCTCTAGGGATGGAGGCGACTCCGCTGACGGCTGAGGCCGAAGTGTTCCTGACCGAGGAACACAAGAAAAATTTTCGTTCCGGACTGGCAGGTCCGAAAATTGGACAGATTCCTCGGCGACTCGATGTCGAGTATGCAGGCCGTCAAACATCTGGCGATGCCGAAGGATCGTGCCGCCATGGACACCGGCAGCGTGGGAGACGATGCCTTCGAAATCGCCCAAGCAGCGGTGTCGGTAAGTAGCTTAGTTTCGCTTGTTGGATGAATTACTTGTGTATTTCTGTCTGGTTTTCTTGCTAACACATCTTCTTTCTGTAGATAACCTGTCACTTCGGTCATCTCATGGAGAAGATCACCGAACTTGAGAAGGACCTGAAGAAGGAGGTCGACAGGGCTCGGGCCGAGAAAGCTCGGATCGCGAACGGGGTTGATGGGCTGAAGGTCGAGGCGGACGGGAAGACGACGAGGTTGGAGTACCTCGACGGCCTTGTGAAGAAGCTCGAGGATGATATGCTCCGGCAGAAGGAGGCGGCGGCAAAGCAGCAGGCAGAAGCTGTGGATGCTGCCAAGATCGCGGGCGCGTAGGAAGCTGAAGCCGCAACCATGGAGAAGGCCCAAGGGTTCCTCACGGCCAACATGTCCAAGGCCTATGCTCGCGCCATCGAGAAAGTGACCGAGCACTGCCCTGAGGTCGACCGCTCGGGGTGGCGCCTCTTTCCTGACCACGTCGATGGCTTTGACGAAGAGTCAGACGAGGATGAAGGTGGGGACGACGATGCGGATGCTGAGGTCGAAGTCGTTGGCGAAGGTCATGGATCTGAGGTTACCCCCCTTGCAATCGTCGCTCCTCCACAGGAGTCCGACCCCGCAGTTGCGAGCCGCCACGGAAAAGAGGTCGTGCCTTGATTTCAATCTTTTCCCTTTTTTTTCTTTATATATCAACGATGTATCGCCTAATCGCGGACTGACCACCGCTCTTTTGAGTGAATGAAATCTTTTTTCTTTAAATTTGACTAAGTGTCTTTGTCGCTTTGCCCTGACGTTTTGGCTATGTGTTCACAAAATTTTCAAAATTTGGCTAAGTGTTCATGCCGCCTTGCCTTGAAGTTTTGGCTAAGCATTCACAAATTTTTTGAAATTTGGCTAAGTGTTCATGTCGCCTTGCCTTGAAGTTTTGGCTAAGTGTTCACAAAATTTTCGAAATTTGGCTAAGTGTTCACGTTGCCCTGCCTTGAAGTTTTGGCTATGTGTTCACCACAGTTTCACTTTGAAATTTTCAGATCGTCGAAGTGACGCAGCTCGCCGAAGTGCCTTATGCGACCGAGGTAGCTCATCCCGAGGCTGGCCTAGGGGTGACGAAGTTGTGCCTTGCTAGGAGCCGAGAGCGGCTTTACGAAGTCGAATGGGGGCTTTGTAGAGCAGAACGTGAGCGGAATCATCTGCAACTAGTCTTAGGCCGTTGAGACCTCGAGATCCGGCGGTTAGAAGAGAGGCTCAGGGAGACGACCCCCGAAGGTGATGATTATGGTTCGTCGACAGCCTTAACCTCGGCCTGAGGCTTAGGCAACCCCGTCATTCTCTGACTAAGATGACAGCGGAGAGAGACGAACTGGCAGTTGAAAGAGACAAACTGACGGCAGCGAGGAACGAGCTTACGGCGGAGAGAGATGAGCTGACAACAGCGATGGACAAGCTGACGGCAGAGAGAGAGACGAGCTGAAGAGGGTGACTGTCGACAAGAGCATTGAGGTTACTCATCTTCGACGGATTATCACCGACAGCTCTGGTGGTGTGGGCTCAGCGCGGCTGCCTCGCTTGAAGATAACTGTGAAGGACGACTCCTGAAGGAACGAATCATTGAACTTGAGGCGGAGGTCGCTCGTCTTAAGCCCCAACCTGAGCGGATCAACGTTAGAACCACTTCGTGCACGCGGGAAGAGAGTGATAGAGGGATTTCTTTTTACAAGCTCGCGACTCGCTCACCCGTCACCCGCCGGAGCCCGGGTGACGCACAAAGTTGGGTGGCTGCTTCGTCGAGCGGAGCGTCTGTTGGGGCTACCGTTAGAAGCAGTGCAGAAGATGCGTCTCAGCTTGCCGGCCTAGAGACGAGTGCCGAGGTGAGATGTCAGCAGTACAACATTCGTCGTCCCCAGGTGTCTCTAAACCAAAGTATCCCCGCCCCTAGGAGGCGTTGAAGTAGTTTTCCGTAGTCTTGTACTTTTTGTTCTTCAAGTTTTGTATCTCATCGTAAGGATGAGTAGTTGGTTGTTGTGCTATCTAGATGATCTAAACTAGACACAAATTAAAAACCTCGCAAGTGTACGAATCATTTATAGAAGCGTAGTGACGAGCAAGGGTCGATCCCATAGAGATTGTAGAATTTAACTTACTAACCAATAATAAATATTCAAATCATAAAAATATTTATTTGAAAAATATTGACTACGGAGAAAGTACCATGATAAAAATCTACAAAAATAATTTGAGAGGGAAGTGTGTAAGGTATCAAGAATGACGGTCCAAGCCAACCACGCTTCCACTGCGCCACTCTGATACCCAGGGGGAAATGTGCTCGTATACACTCTCATATTAATGTATACGAGGAGAACATCATGAATGAAATTGAATGTAAGTTCAATAACAACTTCATTCACGACTCCAGTCATCCAAAAGAAAGAGAAAACATCAGTGCATAGAGCAACACAAATGTAAATCACTTACATTTAAATCTCTATAGACTGAAACTCACACTCTAGTGTCCGCAGGAATAATATTGAAACTACTCAATAAGGTGTCACGGGTTCTAGACTATAGTTAATGATCTTACTACTCTTCCTAAACAAATCTTTTGTCTATCAAGTTCTGATTTACTTGGGTTAGCTGTAGGAGTCGGTTCCCAGCTAGCGGTGGTCCGAAGATGCTTAAATACCGTGTCGCTTAGGGTTGTTTACACCCGGTTGACAGAAGGACTCCTTTGGCTTGTTCCCAAATTTATCGTCCCTTTTTATCGTTCCTTATAAACTTGTACTACATGTGAAGCATGCTCTGATACCATCTATAACACCCCGAATTTTAAATAAGGATAAATTCGAGATTTCACAGGATCTTTACTTCACTTCGTACAATTTTACAAGGAAATTTAAAACTTTTTCAATAATACATCAGAGTTCAATTACAACTTGGTTTTACACAACGGAAGAATGAAATTTACAATAAAACATTTACAACATCTTTAAAATAAAGCAGCATCAGCATATCCACTTTATAGCTTCATGAATGGTCCTTTACCTGCATGTTAATCTGTGGGCTCGTCAGTTACTTACAACTGACGAAATGTTATACACGGCTATCCTCTCTATGCCGGAAATAGTATAACGATCTCATACTTTAACAAATCACAAAAAAAGATTGAATGAACAAGTAGTGTCAAGAGTGATTATTCTAAATATAAGTGTATGTCATGCCTTAATGCCTAATGCACACAATTCTACACTAGGATGACACTAATGCACACTTGTTCAGATTCTATGCATCCCATACTACATAGGTCTGAGGGCAAGTGCCTACGTACTCCATATTGAAGGGTTCGATCCCTCGCCATGAGACTACCCAGTAATAAAACAAGTTTTAGAGTTATTTCACAGATACGGATCTCAGCCTCCCTGGCTAGCCTCCCTGGCTATAATAACAGATCCCAGCCTCCCTGGCTATTATATCATGAGAATAATCCCGTAAATGCCCCTCTAGCCCCGGTATATACATATTCTTTGGAGTATGGTAAACATCCGTCGACTATCCTAAGTCCCGGATAAAATACAGTCCATCTCCTATGGAGCAACCACAGTCCACCAACTGGGTCTATAGCCACGGAGATCCACCGCCGACTATATAGAAGCACCCATTTACGTTTGCACAAGTCTATTACATCATCACCTAAGTGCCTAATTATTTTTAGTTCAAGATATGAATATGTTATCACCCTAAAATCAGTTTTACCTCATACCGGATTTATTCACAAAATACGAGATCGCCCGACGGCATTATCTCGAAATCAAGTCTCAAAATCTTTCTTTCAAAATTACCGGTAACCGAGATCTTACTAATTCTAAATCATAAATCTTTCATGTATAAGAAACATGGGTACACATACCCTTTAATAATCATGTCTTAACTCAAAGTATTCTTTATCTTCAAACTATTCACAACTTGGTGTATGTCTTGTTAGCATCATTCAATTCATTCACTATCTTTCTAAGACATCAATTCTTTTCATGAGTCTATGGCATAAATCCAAATCTCTTTTTGGGAAAAATTAATCACATAAAAGTTCGCGACTACAAACAAGCACATTTACATGATCTCGTCAACAAATAAACATATTTACATGATCTTGTCAAGTCAAACAATTATAAATAATTTATTTCCAAACTTTATATGAATTCACACAAACTTTTAATCTCATTTAGCATTCTTACTCAACAAAAGGGATTATTTATAACGAGATAATCATGTTACATATTTTTCTTTTATTCAAAAGAATTATTTATTCAAAATAATAATTTTGGAAACAAAGTGCATTTGCCACTTTAAAAAAATACAAGATAAGAAATTAAACTATTCTTAGTAAATTCTTTGTGCAACTTAATAAGGAAGAGTGAATAATATTTGTTTCTTTCCAAAGTCAGTAACTTCCATAAATAAATAAGCAGTTTTTGAGAGAAACAAAAATAAAATAAAATAAAATGGTGGCAACAAGTTTCGAACCCAAAACCTCTTATAAATAGTATTCACTGGCTAACCAATAAGTCCAATTATATTTTCTGTTTAGAAGTTGTATTAATGTATTTTTGTTAACTAATTTGAATTTGGTTTCTTTTAATAACACTTGTTCACCCAATAATCCAATCATTTAGGACATTGGAATAAATCTCACTTTTGGACTGAGATGAAATCAAAAAAATAATAATCAAGTAAATTCAAATTTATTTTTATAATCTATCTTCATTTTCAAAAATAGATTTTTCCTTTCTTTCCAAAAATTTGCATTTCTTCTGAAAACTCGAAAATTAAGAATCATGTTTCTTAAAACTAGTTTATATCCATCATTATACTAATTAAAATTTGTGCTAAAAATCAAACATGTCTCTTAATCAACCATGGATATCTCAAAGAAATTCTTTCATGCAAAAGTTTGTATTTTCAACATATGTCGACATGCAATAACAAAAATTATTCTTCTATTTTCTTTTTCTTTCTTAATCATCATGTCTCTAAAGTATATGTCGAAATATAACATTCTTTAACAATTTCTCATAAAAGAAAAATCACATATTCGACAAACATAAAATTTGCAAACACTCTAACATGATTCATATGATTAATTCTTTAGTTGAACCCTTTTAATTAGCATGGTAATCAAACATTCACTAACCTCAACAAGATCGTTGCTAGCATGGATTTTATCTACACATTTCTCATCACATTCAATTCATACTAGTCATATAAAATAATTAGCATACAATTTCTACAATTAAAAAGCATAGGATCACCCACTAACACATTGTTAATCTATTTGTCAACATAGCATGATTCACTATTATTCTCATCACAATCATAGTATAGTTATTCTATTTTATCAAAACTACTCATTCACTTTTATTAGCATGTACATTCTAAAAAAAAATTAGAAAGTAGGAGAACACCCACTTTTTGTGAAGCTTGAACAATGAAAAGAAAAGAGAACACCACTTCTAACTCCAAAGATTCCTAGCTCCTAGTAAGGCTTCTCCTCCTAGCAATGGCCTCCAAGCACAAAACTCTCTTTTCTCTTTCTTTCCTTTCTTTCCTTTCTTTCTTTTGATAATGTTTTTGGTGCAAGATAAAGGTAGGAAATGGGGCTCTATTTATAGGATTTTGGAAGGGTTTAAAGTGCAAAACTTCCACCCTAATAACTCATCAAATTAATTCTACAACTCTCCACTTTCCTAACTCCTAAAACCCCCATCTCTTCATCTCCCCACTCTCCACTAACTTAACTCTCCACTACTCTTCTCCCCTCACCAAAACCGGCCACCCCCCTAGCCCACAAAGTGGTCCAAATACATTTGTGTGTGCATGCACACATGCACAAACAAATATGAACACATTTCTATAACTCTAAATGTGTACTAATATTTGTTACTTGTCATGTATAACTTAATTTGTGATTTTAATAGTGGGCTTGCTACATGGGCTCATTACTAATTAATTTATTTAATTATCTAGTGGGCTCCTCTCCTAATGGGCCACATTTTAGTTTATAGGTCCATGGATCAAAAGAAAGGCTAAATAAAACTAATGCATGCTAAAAATAGTAAAATGAGAGTAGCAAAATGAGAATAGAAATTTGCACGTGCACCATACGTGCAGAAAATCGAAAAATGCATTTTAATCAAAATAAGGGGAAAATGAATTTTCGTTTTATAAAAATAGATTTGTAAACATAAAATAAATAATTGGAACCTAGAAATTATCACCCGTAGCGGCGGAAAATATGTAATTAATATGTGTATTGAAAACACGTACAAAGCACGTAGAATACAAATATCGAAATATTATATTTTTGTTGATTCAAAATAGGGAAAAATCAATATTGATAATAAATAAATAGTCGATAATCAAAATACGGGATGAAAACACGTTACAAAATACATGTGCATAACACACGAGGGCAAAATTGAAATTTCCAATTTTGCGGGGTGTTACAAGAATTAGGCATGGTATCTACTCTAATTCATTTCTTTCCTTAAGTATTTAGTATGGTATCTACTAAGTTGCACTTGAAGAAAGCATAGGAACAATGGAAACGAACAAACACTCAAAGTTCTAGAAATTGGTATCAGATCTAGATCCCTTAAGTTGATTAAACCAAGAACCCCTAAGGACTCCTGTGTTACAAGTTATTAGCACGAGATACGGGTCGTCTCTATACTCATATAACAGATTTAGATTTATAACATGCAAACTTGATAATCTCAGGTTCTGTTTGGCAGTCGACTTGCTCTCACTCTCATTCGACTGCTCTTAGAACTTCTGAACAAGTTTGTCTATTATAAATCTACACCAATACTCTCAGGCTTAATAAATAAGTAACAGAATAGCATTCAGAAGAATATAAGCATTACATAACTACGGTTTCAATCTACCCAACTATGAAATTAGTTCCACATAATAAGATTTTTATTAACTAACAGTTTCGAATACATGATGAACATAAAAGGACTAGAAAGAGAATAAATAAACTGATGTAGTTCGGCTAGATAGGTCGGCTGGCTGTCACACAGTCGACCGGCTGTTGCTTCAGTGAACTCGATCTCCTTCTTCTTCGATGCTGATAGAATAATTTTCTTGATTGATGACTTGATGATTCAGAAGTTCCGTCCAAACTTGATGCCCCCTAATAACGCCTCTTTCTTGGTATTTATATAATACGGGAAGGGAATTAGGGTTTGCCTCCTTTCCGAAAAAGTCCTCTCCTTTCCTTTATTTCTTTCTTTCCTTAATTTGCGTTGATTTTGATTAGATGCGGATGGATCTTATCTTTTCACTCCGTCAGATGCAGTCGACTGGTGTTGAGTGTAAGTCAACTGTGCCGAGACCTCTGTGGCTTCGTGATTCCTCAGTCAAGTCGACTGATGTTGGGGAAGTCGACTGTGCCGAGCCCCAGCAATCTCTCTGTACGGTCGACTGATGAAGAGCCAGTCGACTGTTGCTCTGCAGTTCCCTGTATATCATTCTCTCAGTCTGTATTAGTCTGGAATCTGCTTCGTTTTGCTGCTTTTGGTTATTTCCTATGAAAAAAAGAAAAGAAGAGTAAAATACCACATATAGAGCATTTAAATGTCTAATTGCACTAAGATTATTGCTCCTAAATGTAAATATTATTGAGTTCATCATTGGTCTTGTAATTAGACTTGTTCCTCAAACTTCAATGTAATAATACTTGTTTTGTGAACTTGCGCATTTTGCTAGCATTTGTAGTTGTCAACAGCTGTCGGAGCAATGGTGATTCTCTCTTTACTCGCTTTGGGTGCAAGTACTCGGAGCGGAGTCGAGCCAAGTGTTGGACTCTGTTACCGCTGAATCTGGTGTGGGGGCAAACAGATAGTATTTGTGAATTCTTAGGGGAACCGAATAATAAAACCTTAACTTCTTCCGCCGGAGTTTAATCGCTGACTCCCGCCGTTTACCTACAAAAAGTGCGTGACACCGGGGTTGATCCCGGCGACGCACCCTCCGACGCTCAAGTTAGTAATCAGGAAGATTATGAGAGAGCGTAAATTGGCAAAAGATTGATTACCTCTTAATGGTGGTGGATGGGGGGTATTTATAGCCGCCTTTGGGATCAGATTAGGAATGTAATCCCTAGAAACAGATTAGGAATGTAATCCCTAATTCCCAGTGGAAGGATAGATATGAATCAGGATCGTTGATTAGGATTAATCAGAAACCCTAATTCTATCCTGCTGGACTGGGTTCGCTGCGGGTCGAAACCCGCACCCAGTTGAGATGGGCCCGTTCGCGGGCTGTTGGGTTTCCCCAAGAGAAGACCCAGCACCCGTTTCAGACCCGCTTGTAGGTGAAATTACCATTTACCCCCAGGCTTTAAGATTCGCGCCTGATTTGGACAGTTCTGATTTAACCCTATTTTTAGCCATATCAGACTCCAAGCTTGTCGTTTTAAGAGTGTCAGCGGTTTTGGGAGCAATTCCGAATGGCGAACCACTTCTTACTTGCTTATGAGCGAGTAATTTGAAGCGGAATTGAGCCAAGTGTTGGACTCCGAACTCGTCGTTTTAAGAGTGTCAACAGTTGTGGGAGCAATTCCGAATGGCGAACCACTTCTTACTTGCTTATAAGCGAGTAATTTGAAGTGGAATCGAGCCAAGTGTTGGACTCGGAACTCATCGTTTTAAGAGTGTCAACGGTTGTGGGAGCAATTCTGAATGTCAATCCACTTCTTACTTTGCTTATAAGGGAGTAATTTGAAGTGGAATCGTGCCAAGTGTTGGACTCCGAACTCGTCGTTTAAAATTTTTTTTTTGCAAGTAGAGTTAGACTACCCCAAAAAATAGAAAACTTGCTAGGTAGAGTTAGGTTATTCAAGAGATAGGGAAGTTGTGAGGAGAAATTTCTCATTATTGAAAACAATGGGGCGGCCGCTTCTAAGTTGCAGACCACCTTTACATTTTGATTAAAAAGAAGATACAAGTAAGGTTTTTTCCATCCTGGGGAAGTTGCTTAGAGCGGTGTTTAGACACCCTCTCGGTACTTCATCAGGTGCTCGGTGTTCCAAGTCCTTGGCATCTTCCTACCCCCCGAGTCTTCGAGTTGATACGCGCCCGGGCGTATAACTCTGGAGACCTTATATGGTCCTTCCCAATTGGGTGCCAGCTTGCCTCTTTTGCTTGGATCGGAAATTGATAACTTTCTCAGCACTAAGTCCCCTTCCTTTAGGTGGGTGGGTCGTACCCTCTTGTTGTAAGCTTGAGTGATCCTACGACGGTAGGTCTCCTGGAGAATTGCGGCTCTCTCGCGGATCTCGTCAATGAGGTCTAGGCAGTTGCGAAGCTGGTTCGAGTTATGTGCCTCGTTGTAAGCTATGAGTCGAGGTGAAGGCAGACGCACCTCCAAAGGGATAAGAGCTTCTGATCCGTATGTGAGTTTGAAAGGGGATTCACCCGTCAGAGTTCTTTTGGTGGTGCGATAGCTCCAAAGCACATTGGGGAGCTGTTCGACCCATAGCCCTTTGGTGGACTTGTCGAGCCCCTTCTTCAAGCCTGAAAGGATTTGTCGGTTCGCGTTCTCCGCTTGGCCGTTGGACTGTAGGTGCGCCACTGAAGAGAATCGCTGTTGAATCCCGAGGTCGGTGCAGAAGTCCTGGAAGGCAGCTCCGTAAATTGGGTCCCGTTGTTGGTTATGAGAATGCGAGGTACCCCAAACCGATAGACAATGTTCTTCCAAAAGAACTTTTGCACCTTGTTCTCGGTGATCGTTGAGAGAGGTTCGACCTCTATCCACTTGGAGAAGTAGTCTATTGCTACCACCAAGAACTTCATCTGGCCTGGTGCCGGAGGGAAAGGTCTGAGCAAATCCATCCCCCACATTGCGAATGGGATTGGACTTGCCAAGGAGGCAAGTTGTGCTTGGGGTAGGCGACGAATTGGGGCGAACTTCTGGCAGGAGTCGCACTGGCGGACGTACTCTTCAGAATCTTTTAATAGTGTAGGCCAGAAGTACCCGTAGTTCAAAAGCTTCCGGGCAAGGGACCTCGCTCCCAAGTGCACACCACATAGACCATCATGGGCTTCCCTTAGGGCGTAGAGCGCCTCTTCCGGGGAGAGGCAACTCAGATAGGGCCGACCATCGACCTGGGTGTATGAGCGCTTGTACATGACCCCGTCCAGGAGTGTGTACCGCTCTGCTCATGTCCTGATCCTCCTTGCTTCTTTCGGATCTTCGGGGAGGACTCTGTCTCGGAGATACTCGAGGAGGGGCTTCATCCAGTTCTCCCCAAGTGTTAGGGGATAGGCTTCCATTGACTTCGAGCCATCTTCGTCGATGCTAGGTTTGAGAAGGACTTCTATTAGGACGGTCCGTTCTAGACCTTGGAGAGACGAGGAGGCGAGCTTAGAGAGGGCATCCACTTGCGTGTTTTCCTCTCGGGGAACCCGCTGGAGTTGAACATCTCTGAATAGAGCTAGAAGCTCCCTCACCTTTGCCAAGTACCTAGCCATTCGGTCGTCTCTCGCCTCGTACTCCCCAGACACCTGATTGATCACCAACTGGGAGTCGCTGAAGACCCTTACGTGCTTCGCCCCTGCCTTACGAGCCCAGCAGAGCCCCGCTATGAGAGCTTCATATTCTGCCTCATTGTTTGATGCCGGGAAGTTGAGGCGGAGGGAGTACTAGAGGATGAAGGCATCGGGGCCAGTTAGGATGACATCGGCCCCACTTCCATCGGTGCAGGAGGACCCGTCCACATAAACGGTCCAGATGGAGGGGTCGGCAAGCGAATCACATGAGTCGGGGATGGTGTTCTCCACGATGAACTTGGCCAAAGCTTGGGCTTTTATTGCCGTCCTGGGCTGGTAGCTGATGTCGTGCTGACTCAGCTCGATGGACCACTTCATGAGCCGCCCGGAAGTCTCAGGCTTGTGGAGAACTTGTTTCAGCGGTTGGTCGGTAAGGATGACCACCGAATGGGATTGGAAGTAGGGGCGGAGCTTTCGCGCTGCCATGACCAGGGCGAGAGCCATCTTCTCCCGCTTCGGATAACGGAGTTCGGCATCGCAGAGCACCTTAATCACGTAATAGACGGGCTTCTGTGTCTTCTCCTCCTCCCTTACGAGGACTGCACTGAGCGTCTACTCCGAGGCTGCGAGATAGAGGTAGAGGACCTCCTCAGGTGCTAGCTTGCTCAGGAGTGGGGGGTTGGCCAGATACTCTTTGAGCTTGTCAAAGGACTCTTGTTGTTGTTGTCCCTACTCGAAGCCTTTAGCCCCTCTGAGGGCTTTGAAGAAGGGAAGGCACTTTTCCTCGAACTTAGAGAGGAATCGCCCGATCGCTGCGAGGCGCCCCGCGAGACTCTACACTTCTTTGATGTTGGAGGGGGAGCCATTTTGAGAATGGCTTGGATCTTCTCAGGGTTGGCCCCTATGCCCCTCTGGCTGACCATAAACCCCAGAAATTTGCCCGATGAGACACTGAACGCACACTTGTTCGAGTTTAGTCTCATATTGTGCCTCCTGAGCACCTCGAAGGCTTCTTGAAGGTCGAGGGTGTGCTCCTGCCCTCGAGTGCTCTTGACCAACATGTCGTCGACGTTAACCTCCATGTTTCAGCCAATCTGGTCTCAGAAGACCTTGTTCACTAGGCGCTGATAGGTAGCTCTCGCATTTTTCAAGTCGAAGGGCATAACACGGTAGCTGTAGAGGCCTTGGTCCATTACGAACGAGGTCTTCGGGATGTCTGGAGGGAACATCCTGATTTGGTTGTATCCTGAGAAGGCATCCATAAAACTGAGGAGCTCGTGCCTAGAAGTCGCATCGATCAGGGCATCGATGCTGGGAAGAGGAAAGGGGTCCTTCGGGCACGCCTTGTTGAGATCATTGAAGTCAATCCATATTCTCTAACTCCCATTGGCCTTCTTGACCATTACCACATTGGAGAGCCACTCAGGGTAGTTCAGCTCCTAAATAAAGCGGGCATTGAGGAGTTTCTCAACCTCCTCCTTGATTGCCTGTTGCCTCTCGGGGGAAAACTTTTGCCTCTTCTGCTGGACAGGCTTGACCCCAGGGGTGACGCTCAGTTGGTGCATTGAGAGCTCCTCCGAGATCCCGGGCATGTCTGCCGCAGTCCATGCGAAGAGGTCGCAATTTTCCTGCATGCATCGGGAGATATGTTGCTTTATGGAGGGGGGGAGAGCTTTGCTGATGCGGAACGTCTTAGTGGTGTCTTCTTCGGAGAAGGCCACTTCCTCCAATTCGTCTACGGACTCGGAGATAGTTTGGCCGCCCTCCTGAAGAAGTTCGAGCGCTTCCAAAGAGAGAACCGGACCCTCCATCGAGGTCATATAGCACTTCTGAGCCGCTTCTTGGCTTCCCCTCACTTCTCCCACTCCTGAGGGGGTGGAGATGTAACACCCCGAATTCTAAAAACAGCTGAATTCGAGATTTCCACAGGATCTTTACACTTCTTTCGTACAATTTTACAAGGAATTTAAAACTTTTATTTCAACAATGGTTACATCAGAGTCTTTTACATCAATACGCAGCGAAATTAATAAAATACAACAATAATGAATGTACAATTGTTACAACTTTAACATTTAAGTAATCATCAGCATCAATTCTCTTTATATCTTCATGTAACTCCAAATTCTGCATATAAAACTGTGGGCGCGTCAGTTGCTTACAACTGACGAAATATTATACACGGCCATCCTCTCTATACCGGGAACAGTATAACGATTCTTAAATACTTTAGCAAACACAAACTTGATCACAAACAAAGCTACAAAGGGACTATCCTGTTGATATCGTGTTGTGCGGTGCACTTAGTCCTTAATGCAATTATTATATTACATGACACTAATGCGCACTTGTTTGGATTCTATGCATTCCATACTACATAGGTCCGAGGGCAAGCCCTTAATCGTTCTTCATCTTTGTAAGGTTCAATCCCTCGTCATGACTTAGTCTACTACTGTAACTACGGTAAGTATCTTAGATGATCTATGAGTACAAGCACGTGTCCAAGACCCTGGAGGGGAATCCCGCGCCATGTCTTGACTCATCAAGCATGCATTCTGCGGTAATTCAGTCTCCTCCCTGAACACGATCCTCTTGCAGTCACCAAAACATTCCACAAGCGTGGCTAAAGTCCGATCATTACTGAGTTGTGCCCACGCCATGTCTTGACTCATCAAGCATGCATTCTGTGGCTAACACACCCGCACCGTAAACTCTAGTTCTCATACTTATGTTTTTCTCCTACTTTCATCACGTCCCCACTATGTAATCTATCTGTATTTTCGGTAAGTATCATAAATGTTCTATGATTACAAGCACGTGTACAGAAAACCTGGAGGGGAATCCCGCGCCATGTCTTGACTCATCAAGCATGCATTCTGCGGTAATTCAGCCTCCTTCATGGCACACGATCCTCTTGCAGTCACCAAAACATCCCACAAGCGTGGCTAAAGTCCGATCATTACTGAGTTGTACCCACGCCATGTCTTGACTCATCAAGCATGCATTCTGTGGCTCACACACCCGTACCGTAAACTCTAGTTCTCATACTTATGTTTTCTCCTACTTTCATCACGTCCCCACTATGTAATCTATCTGTAATTTCGGTAAGTATCATAAATGTTCTATGATTACAAGCACGTATACAGAAAACCTGGAGGGGAATCCCGCGCCATGTCTTGACTCATCAAGCATGCATTCTACAGTAATTCAGCCTCCTTCATGGCACACGATCATCTTGCAGTCACCAAACATCCCACAAGCATTGCTACCGGGATGCTACTCTGGAGTAGTATCCACGTCATGTCACGACGCATCGTGAAGACAGCCTGTGCATACCCTCACAACACCCATCCAATGGCCCTCATACCCATGTTTTTCTCTTACTTCCATCACAGCCTTACAAAATTTGTTTTAAAAGAAAATCATCACAACCTAGAGCTAGCTTACCCTGCCGGACTTAAATCAAAACCATAGAGATAGTCAGCCTACCTGGCTACTTCTCAAGAGACGCTCAACCCTCAGCGGTTAGCTCTCAAAAATCATAAATAATACTGCCGGTCACTGGGGTCTCGCCTAGTCCCTAGATTCCAACAACTATCTCTTTCTAGAGATCAACAATATTTCATAATCAATCTCAAATAACATTTCCATTTCTTTTGTTCACAAATTCTTTCTCAAAACATTTCTTTTATAATCTCACAACATGAGAACCATTCAATTCGCTCAATTTCATCTTTCATATCCTGGTGTGCATTTCACAATAAAACTCAATCAAATCTTAATAATCATAAAATCTCGTATTCAACTTATTTAACTTTCATTTGTCAAATTCAAATCCAAACTTAAGAACAAAAACCAGTTCGGTTCAGTCGACTGGTAGCAGTATCAGTCGACTATTCCGCGAACATCAAAACTTCTTAGTCGGTATCAGTCGACTATCGACAAAGAATCAGTCGATTGTTTTACGAAACTTTAAACATCAATAATACACAGTCGGTTCAGTCGACTGTCGACCAGGAATCAGTCGACTGTTTCGCGAATACTTTGAAAACTCTGATGAACACAATATTATTCACATTTAGGAGCAATAATCTTAATGCAATTAGATATTTAAAAGCTCTATATGTGGTATTTAACTCTTATTTTCTCTTTTCCATAGGAAACAGCCTAAAACAGAGAAACGAAGCAGATTCAGGATGATACACAGGAAATTGCAGATCATCAGTCGACTGGTCCATTACAGCAGGCGACTGCCCAGAGAAGTTGATTATCAACAGCCGACTTGGATGATCAATTATAAAATCTTCAGAAGTCTCGACACAATCGACTGATTCGAAGACAAGTCGACTGGTAGGCGGCAGAGTCAAAAGATAGGATATTTGAAGACTCGTCCAAATCTAATCCAAATCAGAACAGAAAAGGAAGAATAGAAGAAAAGAGAAAGAAATAATACGCAGAGCAACGAGGAAGGAAATAAATAAAAGAAAAGGACTTTTCTATAAAAAGAAAAGTGCAAACCCTAAGTCTCTAGCCGTGTTCTATAAATACCAACCAAGAAGCATTACTTGGGGGATCCTCTCTCTGACTCTCTCCCGCACACACCATCAGCCGAATCACAAGAGTTCCTGAACGATCAAGCCATCAACAAAGAGCAGCACGGCATCAACATAGAAGGAGGAGAAAGGAGATCAAGTATTAAGAAGAGAACGGCTGGTCGACTGTGTGACAGCCAGCCGACCATCTAGCCGAACTACATCAGTTTATTCCTTCTCTTTCTTATTCTTTTATGTTAACCATGTATTCAAACTTGTTGATTAATAAAAGTATTATTATGTGGAACTAATTTCATAGTTGGGTGATTGAAACCGTAGTTATGTAGTGCTATATTCTTCTGAATCCTTCTACTTTACTTATTGATTGAATCTGATTGAATTGGTATAGATTGATGATAATCAAACTTGTTCTCAAGTTCTGAGAGCAGTCGACTGAGGTGAGAGCCAGTCGACTGACATACAGAACTCGAGAATATCAAGTTTGCATTACCATCTATCTGAATATGTTATATGAGCATACTGAGACGACCCGTATCTCGTGTTCATGACTTGTAACAAGGGAATCTTTTGGGGTTCTTGGTTCAATCAACTTAAGGGATCTAGATCTGATACCAATTTCTAGAACCTTGAGTGTTTGTTCGTTTCCACTGATCTTATGTTTTCTTTAAGTACAACTTAGTAGATACAATGCTAAACACTTAAAGAAAGAAACGAATTAGAGTAGATACCATGCCTAATTCTTGGCTTAGGGAAACAATACTTTAAGGAGTAGATACCATGCCCTTGAAGGGAACAAACATGAGTAATAAGAAGAAGTTCAGAAGGTAACTTAGCATTATTGACTATTGGTGGAGATCTAAACCCAACTACCTCATAAATATTTGTGATTCAGCATTTCTTAATTTAGTTTTAATCTTTTTATTTCTTTTAGATCTATAAAACAACTCTTTATGATTCTTATTCTTTTTATTGATTAGTAAGTTAAGGTCTACAATCTCTGTGGGATCGACCCTTGCTATTGCTACGCTTTTATAAACGATTCGTGCACTTGCGAGGTTTTTAATTTGTGTCTAGTTTTATCTATTTATTTAGGTAGCTAGATTTCACAACAAACTCAAACACCAAAATTCAGTACAGTAGCAGTCGACTGTGAAAGTAGACAGTCGACTGTCCTGCCGACGAAAAACCAATTTCTTGTACTTACCAGTCGACTGTGGAAAGTAAACAGTCGACTGTCGATCACACAATTTGGAGCCTGCATATATTTTCCGACCTTTTTAATCGATTTGTACTTCCATATATAAAATATAGATCATTTCCAGAATATATTCCTTTTAAAAACAATATTGTATATGTTATCAAATTCTCAAGTTTCTCATTTTTCAAATGAAATCCTTAAAATACATCCAAACACATATTCAATCAATTTTCCAAATAAACTGTTTTCTTTTATCAAAATTACTTTACAAAAATCTCTATACTGGTATAATATTTTGAGGTTATAATCACACTTCTTTGCCACATTCTCAACAAACAACATATTTGCATTATTCTAATCATGTCTCAACATGCATCAATTTTATATAAATCATTTCAATTATAGCATCTCAACTAACAATCATAATCACTTAGAAAATAGAATAGCAATTTGCATCTACCACACCAATCAAGATTTAACGATTCATTTCTACATTAATTTGCATGCAATCAATTCAATTTCAACCAAATAAATTTATATATCATCTATCATGCAAATTTATATTCCTAAATTAGAAAGCATTTAAGAAACACCCACCTAAAGTTGAAGCATTTGTACTCAAATGAACTCCTAGAATTAGAAGCTCCTAAAGAAACTCCAATTGCAACTCCTCGAAATCCGCGCACCCAAGCAAGGTCTTCAATCCATTTCGGCAAGCAACAATCATCAAGAGCATCTCCATCCCCACTCCAATTCGGCAACATCAAGAACAACTCCCATCTTCTTTCATATACACATACTATGTATGTACATATAAATACACTAGTATATGTATATAAGCATGTGGAATAGGTGATTCAGGTGGAGAAATGGGCAAAGGCTATGCTGGCTTTTGGTGGGTTTCTTTTCGGAAATGGCAGGAGAGAGGGAGGAGAAGAGATGAGAGAATGAGAGACCAATGGTGCATTTTTATAGATTAACTAATAGGTAGTTATAGAAACCACCTCACACATGAACACCACTAACCCCATGATTTAGATTTGAAACTTGCTTTTCCTCCCATTTTGAAATCCAAGAATTCCCTCTTCTCAATATCAGCCCGGTCCCCAAAAGTGTGCACATTGCACGTGTACACGTGCACGTGCTTTGTGTACACCCAAAAACAATTTATTTAATTAGTCCCTTTAAAACAATTATTTATATATGTAATAAATATATGAAATTAACTTAAAATTATACTTTTCATGCACAATAAAATATACACAAACAATTTCATGAAATTTATTTTGAAAGAATAATACGCTTAAAACACGTGCACCGAAACACGTGCATCGCCCGTAAAATCCCAAAAACCCAAAAATTGACTTTATCGACCGAAAAATATTTATAATTAATTGGGATGCAACATAAAGTATATTTAATATACATTTTCTATGATATACTCAAACATACAGAAAACACGTGTATTGTACGTAAAAATTTATTTTAATTAATTAAAAATAGACAAAAATTGAATTCTATTTACAAAAATGAATTTAAACATATTTATAAAAATAAATAATTGAAACCCATCGAAAACTTTGCACGTAACGATGGAATACCCAAAATCGACACGTGCATCGATAATACGTAAAAAGCACGTAAAAACTCAGGGATTGAAATTTAGCATTTGAGTTGTCTCAAATGTGATTTTAAGAATACGGGATTTCATAAATAATTGGAATTCAAAGTACATATCAAAATGCGTTTATGGATATCATCAATAACAGTACAAAAATGCACGTGCGTAACACCCGAGGGCAAAATTGTCAATTAAATTTTGTGGGGTGTTACAGGTGAACTTCATCTTCATGTGGTAGGCTGAAGGGATGGCATGAAGCGCAGCCAAACCTGGTCTATCCAGGATAACATTATAGGCGGCCTTGACGTCGGCCACCATGAAGTCCATTTGCTCCGTGCGAGTTGTCGGGGCCTTTCCAGCCGTTACGTCGAGGGTTATAATTCCCTCGACCGTAACCGGGACCCCGGTGAACCCGTGGAGAGTGTAGCCCGCGGGCTTGAGCTGGTCCCTGAACAGCGGGAGGCCTTTGAAGGCTTCCAAGAAAATGATGTTGATGGAGCTGCCGTTATCTACCAAGACACGACGAACTTCGAAGTTCGCCATGCAGAGATTGATGATGAGGGCGTGGCAGTGGAGCGTGCGGACACCCTCCAGATCCCTATCAGAGAACATCATCGGGACTCTGAGGCCCTTTGGAGGAGGATGGCTCTGCATAGAGTTAACCTCCCTTACGAAGGCTTTTCGAGAGGAGTTGAAATCTCCCCCCACTGGGCCCCCGTGTATCAGGTGCAAGATGCCCTCTACTTCAGCCTCCGGAGTCTCCGTGCACTGCTCATTTCGCCTGTTAGCCCCCCTAGGCGGTGGGGGCAGATCGGCTCGGTCCCTTTTTACGAACCGGTTGAGTTGCCCTCGCTAAATGAGGGCCTCGATTTCATCCTTCAAGGCCCGACATTCATCTGTGTTGTGACCGTGGTCTCGATGGAAACGACACCACTTACTCCGGTCCCCCTTCTTTGCCGGAGTATTCATCCTTGGGGGAGGCGGTAGGAGGCCAACGTTCCCTATCTCCATGAGGATGGCAGATACACTCGCGTTAAGCAGAGTGAATTTCTCGAACCGAGGAGGAGGACGCCGCTGACCCCTATTGTCTTTTTGGAGCTTCTTAGCTCCTTCTTCTTCTGCATCCTTCCGCTTTTTCGCGAAAGATGAGGCCTTAAAGGTGGGGCGGTGAACGGCTTCTTCCGCTCAGATGTACTTCTCACTTCGAAGTAGGAGCTCTGAGAAGTCCCGAGGGGGCTTCTTGGCAAGGGACGCCCTGAGGTCAGCATTGAGGACGTTGGACTGGAAGGAGATGGTGGTGACCAAGGGTTCCAAAGAAGCAATGGACCTGGCATCTGCAGTGAAGCATTTGACATAATCCTTTAGTTGTTCGCCCTTCTTTTAGCTGAGGAACAATAGGGTGTCGCTCATCTTCTCGGCACGCTAACTGCTCACGAAATGCGTGAGGAAAAGACCTTCGAACTGGTCGAAGGAGAAGATAGATGCCGGCACAAGCCAAGAGTACCATTCCCGAGACGGCCCCTTAAGTGTGGCTGGGAAGGTCTTGCAAAGGAGGGAGTCGGATGCATGGTAGATCATCATGAGAGTTTTAAAACTTTCAATGTGATCTGCGGGGTCCGACGCCCTGGTATAGGTCTCGAAATGTGGAGGCTTGAAGTTGTCGGGAACTGAAGCCTCCATAATGGTACGGGAGAATGGGGGCCTGCTCGGACGAGGGTCCCTTGCATGTCGCCCATCGTCTCGGTCGAGCTGGCTGAGGCCGAGCCCCGAGACTCGTTCTCATGTTAAGGTGGGCTGGGGCTGCACCGGTGATGCCTCAGAGTAGAAGGTGGACTAACTGAGAGGCAGGGGTGACTTGGAATAGGGCGCGAACTACGAAAGCGGCGGTGGTGATTGGAAGAAGGACGGCGATGGCTCGCGGCCTGCCTAGGACTTCAGGAGCGACGCGGATGGTGAGGAGCCGGTCGAGGACTTCGAAAATGGTGAGGATGGTGAGGAGCCGGCGGAGGACTAGGAGCCTTACGGCCATTATTGGGGGCAGCGTTGAGAGCCCGGAGGACCGCCTCCCGGAATTGCTGGAACTCCGCCCTTGTAATGGGGGCCTCCTGCTCATGATGGTCCTGAGGTGCGTGGCGACCTGCCAGGAAACAGCTCCGTCTTGGGTGATTTTGGGGCGACTCTCTTCGTCTACGGGGAGAGTTGGACCCCCCTCGGTTGGATCGGCATGGCAAACGGTCCCTGGCCTGCTCGCGGCGAGGGTTTGACTCTTGGGCCCGCCTCTCCTCCAGATGGGTACGGAGATCGGGTCCATGCTCGGTCTGCCGATTGTTGATCACGTTTTGCAGATTCTTTGGGGTGGGGGGAGTATAGGAAGCCATGGAATCGGTGTCGGCATTGTTGATGGAGACTCGAACCTGATGAAAGGTTGCTTGTGGCGACTCCGTCGAGAAGGTTCCCCCACTGCAGCCTGGGGTCCCAAAGGCTGCTGGATGGACTGCGGAGCCAGAGGATCAAGCTGCTGGGTTGGTTGGACGGGATGGGAGAGATCCCCCTGCGGAGGAGGAGGATGATGAGAAAAGGTTTTCCTTCGGTTGGAGTTTGCGGATCTCTTCTTGGAAGGCATGGCTGAGAGTAACGTGGGTTGAAAGAGGAGGACGAGATTGCTTATCGAGTGAGTTCCCACAGACGGCACCAATCTGTTGCCGCTGAATTCGGGTGTGGGGGCAATAGATGAGATTTGTAGGTTCGTGAGGAACTCACACAGGTTGACCCCTTCTTCTTCCTTGGTGATTTGTTGGCTCCTTGGTGCTCCCTTGAGACCTGCACAAACGTTCGAGACACCGGAATGGATCCCGACGACGAACCCTTCGACGCTCAAGTCAATACACAGAAAAAGTGAAGAGAAAGAGCTCAAGTGTGAAAAGTGTGATCACCTTTTACAGTAGGAGGTAGGGGGCTTTTATAGTCGCCATGGAGATCCTTTTCAGGATAAGGGTGAATCCCTACTTCCCGGTGTGGCTGGTTGGGGTAGGTTACAACCATCCCCGTAAGATAGGGACAGAGTAGGATTTGCTCCTATCCTATTTGACTGGTCCCTAACGGGTTGAGACCCGTTCTCTGTCTACCAGATCCGTTCGCAGGCTAGCGGGTCTAAGGGAAGAGGCCCGGTACCCGATTCAGACCCGTATGTAGACGAAATTACCATCCTGCCCCTGCGACTTCAAGATTCGTGCCCACTTTGAACGGTTTCGAATTAACCCTATTTTTAGCCATATCATATATATATATATATACACACCGAAGGGCCCCGATATATATAGGAAAATCTTCCATTGAGCACTCCTTTCCGTGCTCACCGCTCACCGTGAGCACGGAAAGGAGTGCTATATCGGGGCCCTTCGGTTGAGAACTACTTATATATATATATATATATATATATATATATATATATATATATATATATATATATATATATATATATATGAGTCTCCTTCCATTGCGAACGGGTCTGTGTGCACAGACCCGTGCGAACTTTAATCTGGGCCGTTGGATCTTTGCCCGTATATTTTTTATTAAATTTTGCCTTAATCCGTCTTTGGAAACGACGGGTTAAGGCAAAATTTAATTTTAAAAAATTGCCTTAACTCGTCGTTGACAAGGACGGGTTAAGGCAAAGATATAATCTTAGATTTGTATACAGTCCTTCATCTTCATCGTTGAAACTAAACCCAAAAACCCTAGCACAGATCCCCGTTTTTTGGGCGAAACCAAACCCAAAAACCCAAAAAAAATTTCAACGTCCTCCGTTTGCCCCTACTCCTCCTCTTCCACTCTCATACAATCTCTCTCTCCAAATATCTACATCAAAAGCAAATCAATTCCCGTGCGAAGGCCACAAATCGTTCTATTGGCAAAATTCGATCTGTATTTTGTAAGGTAATGACTATTTCTTAGCCTTATTAGAGTTAATTATGTTGATTTTAATATTTTTTTATAAGTAAATTATTTAGGTAGTTCCAAAAAAATGCTTTGCCCAAAATAATTTAGAACTGTAGTAATATTTGACTTACTAATTTAGTTTTATTTGTGTTGATTTTTCACGTTCAATTTATACGAAATTAATGACTTAGAATTTTTTAGTGCGGTTAGAGTAGAAAACCTTGCAAACGGCCTTCAAAAAATACGAAACTTTGCAAGTAGGTTGATCTCACGCAGCACAAGCCACCGAAGTGGGTTTCGATTCACGGTTCGAGATATAAGGCCGTGTATCGCTTTTGGTTTAAAAAAACCTAATAAAGCGGTATAAGGCCGTATCTCGCAAACCGTGAGTCGAAACTCACTTCTACAAGTTCGGGTGGCTTGCGCTACGTGAATTCGACCAAGTTGGAAAGTTTTATAAATTTTGGATGCCGTTTGTGCTGTTTTCTCACGTTCCTCGCAATAGAAGTTACTGACTTAGAATTTTTTTAGTGCGGTTAGAGTTGAAAACCTTGCAAATAGCCTTCAAAAAATACGAAAGTTTGCGAGTAGGTTGATCTCATACAGCACAAGCCACCCCAACTTGTAGAAGTGGGTTTCGATTCACGATTCGAGATGTAAGGTCGTGTATCGCTTTAGGTTGAAACAAAGCCAAATAAAGTGATACACGGCCGTATCTCTCGAACCGTTAGTCGAAGCTGACTTGTACAAGTTGGGGTGGCTTGTGCTATGTGAATTCAAGCAAGGTGCAAAGTTTTATTAATTTTGGATGCCGTTTGTGCAGTTTTGTCACGTTCCTCGCATTAGAAGTTAGTGATTTAGAATTTTTTAAGTGCGGTTAGATTAGAAAACCCTTCAAACAATATCCAAAAAATACGAAACTTTGCGAGTAGGATGATCTCATGTAGCACAAGCAACCCGAACTTGTATAAGTCAATTTTGACTCACGGTTATAGAGATACGGCCATGTATTGCTTTCGGTTGAAAAAGCCAAATAAAGTGATACACGGCCGTATCTCTCGAACCGTTAGTCAAAACTGACTTGTACAAGTTGGGGTGGCTTGCGCTACGTGAATTCAAGCAAGGTGCAAAGTTTTATTAATTTTGGATGCCGTTTGTGCGGTTTTGTCACGTTCCTCGCATTAGAAGTTAGTGACGTAGAATTTTTTAAGTGCGATTAGATTAGAAAACCCTTCAAATGACATCCAAAAAATACAAAACTTTGCGAGTAGGATAATCTCATGTAGCACAAGCAACTCGAACTTTTATAAGTAAATTTCAACTCACGGTTAGAGAGATACGGCTGTGTATCGCTTTCGGTTGAAAAAAACACAAAAAAAGTAATACACGGCCGTATCCCTCGAACCGTTAGTCGAAACTCACTTGTACAAGTTGTGGTGGCTTGCACTACGTGAATTCAAGCAAGGTGCAACATTTTATAAATTTTGGATGCCGTTTTGTGGGGTTTTCTCACGTTCCTCGCATTAGAAGTTAATGACTTAGAACGCGTTTACTGCGGTTATACCAGAAAACCCTTCAAACGACCTTAAAAAAATACGAAATTTTGCAACTCGGATGGTCTAACATAAATCAAGCAACCCCAATTTGTAGTAGGTTGAAGATTCGATTAACGGTCAGAGAGATACAATCGTGTCGCTTTTGGTTATAAAAATACCAAATACAGCGGTACATGACCATATCTAGCATACCGTGAGTCAAAAATCACTTCTGCAAGTTACGGTGGCTTGTGCTAGGTGAATTAAAGTAAGTTGCAAAGTTTCATAAATTGTGGATGCCGTTTGTGCGGTTTTGTGACGTTTCTCTAATAATATGTAAATAAAGTTAGAAAGTTATCATCACATTTCGTAATGGGTTTAGTAGCCCTAACTGTTCTCCTTTTCACGCTTTCTTAGGTATGGATAGTTTTGAAGAAAGTTCTGTTGCCGAAGAGAAATTTGTTCATGCTCAAAAAATTGGCGAGTTTCTTCCTCATGTTGACGAGCACTTAAAATCGATGATTGGTATGACATTTCCCACTCTAGAGGAAGCGGAAAAATTTTATTCATCATATTGCAAATGTGCGAGATTCTTTATGCATAAGGATAGAAATAATTACAAGGAAAACGATGTAGTGGATAAATCATATGTTTGTAATAAAGCCGGGGAGTAACCGAATAATCAGAATGAAGCTAGACGAGGAACAACTTCTAGAACGGGTTGTAAATCTTTCGTTCGTGTGAAACTAAATCCACAAAGTAATTCACAAAGTAAATCGTGGATTCTTTATTCATTTAATGAACCACAAAATCACGAATTTACTTCACCCGGTAGACGTCACTTGCTACCTCGAAACCGTGAATTGACAAATACAGATAAAAAAGTAATTGGTCAACTTACCGAAGCTAATGTCCCTATATGCAAACAAATCCTATTCTTCAAGGTTCAAGTAGAGGTAATGAGAAAATTGGTTTCACTGAAACCGATGTCAGAAATCTCAGGAGAGACGAGATGGAAGGTTTAAAAGGACAAGGCGGGCAAATGCTACTTGAGTTCTTTGAATCCAAAAAGGAGACCAATCCTTTATTCTATTATGATTACCAATGTGATCCCGAAGGCCGATTGTCCCATTGTGTCTGGGTGGATGGTATCGCTAGAAAGAATTATGAAGTATTTGGAGATGTTTTCTGCTTTGATGCTACCTACAACACAAACCGATACGGAATGTTGTTCGTACCATTTGTTGGATTCAACCATCATTGGCAATCAATATTCCTAGGTTGTGGGTTCATCCCAAATGAGAAGGTATCCTCATTTGAGTGGTTCTTTGAAAAGTGGCGAGGAGCAATGACTCACGATCCGATGAACATCGTGACAGATGAGGATCGTGGAATAACTTCTACAGTTTCTAAAGTTTTCTCAACCACGTCACATAGATATTGCATTTGGCATATTTTGGATAAGTTACCGCATGAAGTGCGTATGCCGAATAACATTGACGAATTTAGGGATGCTTTGAAAACTATCATTTATACGGCGGAATATAAAACAGAATTTGAACATAAGTAGAAAATTTTGATTTCCCAGTACAAACTTGAGAATAACAAATGGTTGAAGGAAAAATTTGAGATCTACGAGAAATGGGCTCCCGTGTACGCAAGAGACTCATTTTGGGGCGGCATGTTGAGTACCCAACGTAGCGAATCGCTACATTCATCCTTGAAGCACCATACTCATAAGAAGTACTCATTACATGAATTTACCGTCATCTTTGACCGAGTGTTAGTAAAACAAAGACACAATGAACTTAAAGAAACACATCGTAATCGTGAGGAGAGGACAAAATTGAAGACCGAATGGCCGTTAGAGTCACAAATGGCGGGAACATACACACTGAAGATTTTCTACAAATTCCAACAAGAAGTTGTAAAAAGCTTATTACTTAATGTGAGTTTAATTGCGAGTATGGATACACCGGATAATGCAGCTTATTCTGTAACCATTTGTGGAAATTCTGAACTGGGGAGGGTGATTTCTTATTGTAAAATCAGTCAAATTGCTAAATGCCCTTGCGCCATGTATGACTTCGTAGGCATTCCCTGCAAATATCTATTGGCAGTTATTCGGTTCACAGATCACACCGCACTATCCGAGCAATATATTTGTAGGCGATGGACCAGGGATCAACTAACAAGAAGCAGTATACCGGTTCCCAATAGTATGGGTGATAATTTTGCCTCTCGTTATTGTGAACTGACTATGCACTCAAGACATTTGGTCGATCTTGGTTGTTCTTCAGAGCGAGGGTACAAGTACATGCTCGACCACATGCTCAAGGGAATCGAAGGCTTTGCTCACATTGAATCCGGGAATAGGACACCACACGAAGGTAGCGCACAACCGGAGAGTGGTGAATATGCACATGCACAAGCACATGCACATGCACATGCACAAGTAGGGGACCCTGTGCAGTGCACCACAAATGGGAGGCCTAAAGGAAAAATGTTGAATTCTATCAGAGAAGGCCAAAAAAACGAAGAGGCCAAGACTTTGCAGGACATGCCTTCGTGTCATATGTCACGATTCACGAAATTGCCCAAAAAATATGACAAGGTAATATATCAGAGACTAAGTATTTGTTAATTGGACTCAATGAATCTAAACTTGTTGTAGTCGATACTAACCCATTCTTCTCCCTTATTTAGTGGATCGGTAGGGTATGAAGAAGCTCCAAACACTGGAGAGAGTGACGATGTTGAAGGTGAAGATTCGTGCTAAGGGGTTTTTCGTGTTATGTATGTCATATCAAATTTTGAAGATAAACACCAAATAATTGCTTACTTTTTTATTTTGATGTGAAGATAATTATTAATTTCGACTTGATTATTAACCCAATTTTTTATATTTTTTGGTGTAGGTCCGGAATGAAACAAAATCGTGCCCATGGAAAGAATCAATGCATTGAAAAATTCCTTACTTTTGATTGTATATATGTGGTTAATTGAACGTATCTTTTTGGTACAATTAGATTACTGGTGTATTTAATAAGAGTGTAATCTCTGTATGTGTGCATTTTGTGTATTTGTAAGCCACATATGTTGTTGTGGGTTTTGATATTGTAATTGGGTAACGACTGTTTATTTATGTTGAAATTTGTGGATTTTGAAGATGTGTGCAATTTGGGCAACCCGAACTATTTGTGAATTTTTTTGTAATTGATTTTTTTGGGATGCCGATGTGTATAGATTTATTATTTGTGTTGAAGGTTGTGAGTGAATTTTATGTGTTTGTCGAGATTGTGTATTTCTGCAATATATCTATGCTGTTGGATTTTTTTAATTTGTGGAAAATTGTGAAAATTTATGCAAACATACATTTTGAAGATAATACTGCAAAAATCGGATAAACCTAAGCCGTTATTGGGGATAACGTATTAAAATAACTTAACCCGTTATCACCAATAACGGGCTAAGTGAATTGATATTGGCAAGACTGCATACCCTACAGACCAAGTATTGATAAAGCACTGCCAATTTCTCTCAACTTAACCCGTTATTGGGGATAACGGGTTAAAATCACTTAACATGTTATTGAAGATAACGGGTTAAGTAGATAGATATTGGCAGTACTTTATTAGTATTTGGTCTGTAGGGGATGAAGTCCTGCCAATATCAATCTACTTAACCCGTTATTGGTGATGACGGGTTAAGATCACTTAACTCGTCATCGTCAATAACGGGTTGAGAGTTTTTGACAGAACTTTCGTCTATGTAGGCTCTATGTGCTTTTGTTGATACATATACAACTTCACAAAATTTGTTCATTCACAACAACTTCTACAGATGATAATTTGTTCATTCAGCAATTCACATCAATCTTGAGATACTTAACCCATTAGGTTGATTGATATTTGCAGTGTCTTCGCCTTTGTGGTACAACTCTTCAAATTTCCAAGATAAAGTTCGGAGAATATAGGGATACAGGTTATATCTTATAACAGCTTTGTACATCATACATTACAAACTGGCAAATACATGTAAATTGAACATACATAAAATGCATACATATCTAAAGCTAATTGATATTACAAAGTCATTCTTTGATACTTTCACCAAAATTTGCATTTAAGTTAGTATATATACAAGTACATGCTGGGTTTCTTCTCAAAGAGGTAGGAAGGACTGCTGACACTGCCTTTTTTTGAATGCATAAGTAGCAGTTATCCCCCTGTATACAATTTAGTTCACTACTATTACACAGAGGCAGCAATTCTCCGGTTCGTGGGATAAAGTAGTAGTGGGTGTAACCGTATATTCAAAGTACTTGACAACTTCTTGACACGCACTCTTCATATTCGTACTATTTGTTGCACGATTGTGAGGTGTGCATGCCAAGAAGTTGAAAAGTACCATGAATACATTGTCACAACCACCACTACTCCGTCCTACGAAACCAGAGAACTGTTGCACTATGTGTAACAATAGGGAACGAATGTGTATGAAGGGAGGAGAATTGCTACTTATGCATTCATTCAAAAAGCCCCAAAAAAGAAGAGTAAGGGGAATGAAGAAAAAAAAAGGCAGAGTCAGCAGTCCTCCCTACCCCTTGAAAGAAACCCAGCATGCACTTGTACGCTAAAGTAGACATGCATATGTCTCTCTACTTCTGCATCTTCAGCTTCTTTCTGAAACAATGTTATGAAGAACTCAGTTGAAGGAGACTCACTTTGAACTCAGTTTTTTTTTAGAACTCAAACTTCTTCCCCCTTCAAGAAATGTGTCTCCTCCCTTTTTTTTTTCTTCCTTCTTTTCTTCATTGTACTCAAGAGGCATAGTTATAGGAAAATGAAGAAGGAAGCATTGAAGTGCAAGAAAACAAGAAGGAAATAATGAAGACAAGAAGAAAAGATTGGCAAGAAAACAAGAAGGCAAGAAAACAAGAAGGCAAAAAAAAGGAAATGAAGACAAGAAGAAAATGTTGATACACTTCTCAATACATTGATACACTTCTCAAAACTTTGATGCACTTCTCAAAATGCAGCAACAAGGACAGCAAGCATGAACAGCAATATGATACACCTCTCAAAATGCAGGAACAACGACAGTAATATACAGACCAAGTATTCATAAACCTCTGCCAATATATGTTTACTTAACCCGTTGTTGGTGATGAGGGGTTAAGTGTACCTAACCCGTCATCACCAACAACGGGTTAAGTAGACAAATATATGCAGTACTTTATGCATACTTGGTCTGTACATGATGAAGCACTGCCAATAAGTGTCTACTTAACCCGTTATGTACTTAACCCGTCATCACCAACAACGGGTTAAGTAGACAAATATTGGCAGTAATTTATGCGAACTTGGTCTGTAGATGATGAAGCAGTGCCAATATATGTTAACCCGTTATTAACGATGACGGGTTAAATGTACTTAACCCGTCATCCTTAATAACGGGTTAAGTAGACATATATTGGCTAATAATTTTAACATTGTTTGGAAAAAAATGTAAAAAATGTTTGTAAATATAATATATAATGTAGTTCAATAAATGAAAACAATTTATTATAAATTATTTAAACACTACTTTAACCCTACTAAAACCCTCTAACCTTAGCACATTACAAGAAATTTGTTCATAAAATTTTATATAATCACTTATCCACAGAAGTTCGTTACACAATTTGAACTTTTAAAGTAAACAAATAAATTTTTATAACATTTACGTACATTCAACGAATTCGGTTTAAAACTTACAGTGTCAACGGGTTACGGCTAGGGTTACAGGGTTATTGTAGGGTTACGGTAGGCTTAAAGTAGTCCTTAGGGTAAAAATAGGGTTTCGGGTTTTGTAAAATCCAACGTCTTAAAACTTTGAGTGTTGAAAAAGATGATATTTTTAAAAAAAAACTAAAATTAGAGGAACTTGGTTCACAAAAAATAAATATAACCCAAATAAATAAATAAAGGTGTACTTAACCCGTCGAACCAATGACATGTTAAGTTGAGATATTATGAAAATAGGGTTAGAGTAATTTTAAACAATATGAAAATAAATAATAGAGTATGTTAGAGATAAGGTTAGAGTAGGTTAGAGTAGTTTGTAGGGTTACAGTAGGGTTACAGTAGATTTGGATAGTTAAAGTAGGGTTACAGTAGGGTTAGGGTAATTTTAAACATTATGAAATTAAATAATAATTTTGAAAATACGAAAAATTTTATTAAAAATTGTAAATAACCCTACGAACTAATCTCTAACCCAAATGTAACCCTACGAACTTGTAGGGTTACGGCTAGGGTTACAGGGTTATTGTAGGGTTACGGTAGGGTTAAAGTAGTTCTTAGGGTAAAAATAGGGTTACGGGTTATGTAAAATCCAACTTCTTAAAACTTTGAGTGTTAAAAATGTTGAAATATAAAAAAATACTCAAATTAGAGGAACTTGGTTCACAATAAATAAGGATAGAGTAGGGTAGAGTAGGTTAGAGATAAGGTTAGAGTAGGTTAGAGTAGTTCGTAGGGTTACATTAGGGGGTTAAGTAAGGTTGGATAGTTAAAGTAGGGTTACAGTAGGGTTAGAGTAATTTTAAACATTCTAAAATTAAATAATATAGTTGAAAATATGAAAAAATTTATTAAAAATTGTAAATAACCCTACGAACTAATCTCTAACCCTAATGTAGAGAGATCTATTCTAACCCTAGCCGTAACCCTACTGTAACCCTAGGGTGCTGCCAAGCCGTAACCCTATTTTTGTAAAAGCAAGTTAACCCCTTGTACTACATGTTAGGGTTATGGCCATGTTGTACATGTGGTTCCACATGTTGTATAGTGAAATCTAATAATAGACCGATTATGGACTTGTTCTACATGTGAGGATCTACATGTGGTGCCCACTAAATGAACGCTCCATTCCTCGACATAGACTTACCAAAATCTATCTGAGTGAAGAGGGAACTATGGAGAGAAAAAGAGCAAGGACCGAGCAAGAAAAGTACGATTCTACTATTACATTTCACTCTACAAAGATATAACCCTAACCCTAACAATAACCCTAACAATTCTACTGTTATGTTGGATTCTACTTATGGAATCCATGAGTTGATAAAATTCCATAAGTAGAACCCCACATGTAGAACCCATGTAGAACCACATGTAGAACCACATCATATTGTACTCCCCACATATGGATGATCACATGTAGAACCCAATAATAGAAAAAATTCATTGCGTTTTAGACCGGAGAGCTACAAATATTATCCTAATTAATCAAAACAAAAAACAGCCACTTGCTCTTAACCCTTAACCCTAGCTTACCCTAACCCTAGCTTACCCTAACCCTAACCCTACACCAACCCCTAGCTTACTTAACCCTAACTCTAACCCTAGGCTAGTTATCAAATTTTATTTTTTAAACTTTTACACCACCGTTAATGTTAACGATTTTATATTGGTTAGTTACGTGGCAATAAATGAAAATTAATAAAAAAATATAAACAATTATTGGCATATGAATGTCACTTTGCAGAGTTCAGGAGACAATGTTCGCAAAGGGAGAAAAGAAAGTTGTAGAAAGCATAAAAATTTCTTTCTACTTAACCCATTATTCTGAATAACGAGTTAAGTGACCTTAACCCGTTATTCACAAGAACGGGTTAAGTAGATAGATTTTGGCATTATATTATGAGAACTTCAGTGAAGTCCTACCAATATCTCTCTACTTAACCCGTTGTTGTGGATAACGGGTTAAGCAAACATAACCCGTTAACGCCAATAACTGGTTAAGTTGAGAGATAATGACAGTCCATTATGATGACTTTATATGTAGAGGGATAAAGTACTGCCAATATCGCTCTACTTAACCCGTTGTTGTGAATAACGGGTTAAGATCACTTAAACCGTTATTCACAATAACGGGTTAAGTAGAGCGATATTGGCAGTACTTTGGTTTGTAGGGGATAAAGGACTGCCAATATTGCTCTACTTAACCCGTTGTTGTGAAGAACGGGTTAAGTGATCTTAACCCGTTGTTCACAATAACGGGTTAAGAAGAGCGATATTGGCAGTACTTTATTAAGACTTGGTCTGTAGGCTTCTAAAGGACTGTCAATATCTCTCTATTTAACCCGTCATCACGAATAACGGGCTACACTTAATTAACCAATCATCGTCAATAACGAGTTTAGTATACATATTTGTGCATCACTTTTGTCTCTGTTTGGCTATATACATTTTTGTTGATACAAATACAACTTCACCAAATTTTGTTCACAAATTCACATCACATCAATGTATATAATACAACAGATAACTTCACAAGAATTTTAAAGCATACAAATGTACAATGTCAACCAAACTACATACTTAATTCAAATCAATACAATTATCCAAAATTTACACAAAAATTATACATATAAAGTTGCACATGTCCAAAATAAAAAAATAGTAATAAAGGCGTTCTTCACGTTGGCTTGCACAGCATGCCCGGTATTTACCTACAACAATTTATCAACATAGAAACAAACTATGCATTAGTTATTGGAATAACAAAATCAACAACCAAATGCTAAACTACTAAAGAGTATTAGATACTACCGTTTACGGCCACGCGGCTTGCGACCGCTTGGTGTGAATTGATAGGGCGGGTTCCGCTTCCTTTAAGGATTTTGCAGTCTGCCTTGTGTCCCGGGGGATTCAAGGTCATCCGACCACTGCTCCATTTCAACTTCTTCAGGATTTTACTGTTGTTGCACTTGTTGTGGCTCGGCGATGTGAATTCCCTGTCTTGTCACGCTCTTTCGCCTAGAATCCGTTGTTGGCACGTTGGCTTTCAAATACGCCTCAAGTTGCGGACCTTCACCCGCGTCCTCAAGAGTACGACGGCACGGTGTTAGCATCTCCCGCATTATCTCCTTAAAGCTCTCGGGTACCTTACTCTTTAAGACGCGAGCAGTTGTTCGAACGTTCTCCCATGTGTTTTCAATCTACATTTGGTTGAAAATTTCAATTTAAACATTATGCATACTTAACACATCACCCACCTTAAATTACAGTACATGCATACCAACTATATGAAATTTGACTAACCATTTTTCGATATGTCTCAGCCTTTGGTTGGTACATCAGCTGGGAGGAGGAATATGCTGGAGCTGGTTCTGCCTGGATTGGGAGAATCAGAATCTGCACACCGGCTGGTACAGCAGCCTTTGGAGATACATACAACCGTGTTACCCGCTTGTACCACATCATGTACGTATGTTGGAGGGAGCCATCATACGGTATCGCGACGAACATCATATTCGGTGTTATTTGACGCCGCATGGTGTTCCAATTGGCTACATGGTAACGATGGTAATCAGCCCAATCGAAGTTGGGCACTCGTCCCGTTCCCCTCACCTAGTGCAACTTTTTATCATAACACCTGACATCGGGAATCTTTTGTTGATATCTAAATTGCCGCAAGACTCTATCAGGATATTGGAACTCGACAACTCCAAAATTCACAAGTGGTGCAGCCGTCAACCAAAGGGCACTGTCTAAACAGATCGGTGGAACCCTTTGCAACCTGGCGGTCGAGTACGATTTCCAATTGACGAACTTGTCCCGTAGGTTATCTAACTCATCTCTGTAGTAGGTTAAAGATTGGCGTGGGTTATCGACCCACGTGTGCCGCCCCGCCCAATATGCTCTTAGAGGAGGTAACAACTCCGGCACTCCCGGGTCGGCCAATCAATCCGGTGTAACCTCAATAGTACGGGGACGTCCGATGTGGATGTGTTCCCAACTCCAGATCTGCAGTAGCACCATCGGGCCACCCATTTGTACGCCACCTAAAGAACATGTGCACAAATTCCTATATAGTAGTGCCAGTGCCGCACTCCCCCAACTGAAACGACCCGCATAACGAAAATCTTCCAGCAACCGTAGGTACATTAGCGGCACGATTGATCCGGATGAGTACGGGAAGATCACTTCCCTTATCATACTAAAAATGTATGCACGTGCATAGTAGGTTAGGGTTTGCTCGTCCGAATCGGGGGCCAAATAATCCTCCTCGAACAGAAATTTCAACCAACTAATGTTCAGTGATTTACCATCAAAAGTTTCATCCATAACTTCAGCTTCCGCTTTATCTTTCGCAGTTTCTATTTGTTCATACAATAAATCTTCATCAATATCTGCGAGAACATTATCGAGGATTTTTTTTTCAACGGCCTCTCTTCTTTGGAGAACTATCAACTTGAGGTCCATACCGAGCAAATCACGAACAACTTCACCTCGATCGAAGTCCATGTTCCCCGTCACGGCGACCCCATCTATTGGTAGCCCAGTTATCATTGCCACATCTTGGAGGGTCACGGTCATCTCACCCACTGGTAGGTGGAATGTGTGGGTCTCCGGCCTCCATCGCTGGACAAGAGTTGTAAGTAGCGGCCGATCTAGCTTCACTGAACTCATGAATTTTGCTCCGCAGAAACCGGCCTCCACTAAGTACGGCGTGATACGGGGGTCAAAAGGAAGAACCGCGTGCTTCCGGAAGTTATATTTCTTATCGGACCCATTCTACCCGACTTCGGATCGGTGTTTGGGTTGCAAGGTGAGTAAGTTTGTGTCCACGGGTCCAGGTGGTGTAACGAGAACCGAGGACGACGGACCTGCCCCAGTAATGTGGATTGACGGCCACCAACCTACACGAATAAAGATAACAAATGTTATTATTGAGATAATGTTACATATGAGTATTTTAAATCAATAATAATAATCAATCTTACCTCAGTAGTTGGTGCGCCACTAGTGGTACCGAACGGGCTTCTCGGTTGCCTTGTTCTAGCCATTTATCTATGTACCAAAAAATTTAAATGTGGTTGGTACACGTTACATCCAGTTATTTATCATCAATAAATATACCGAGATTGTGGGAAAAAAAAACACAAATGACAACAAAAAAAAGCAATAAAAGTCAATTTGGTCAGATCCACGTAGCACAGGTCACCCCAACTTATGGAAGTGAGTTTCAACTCTCTGTTGGAGAGATACGGGCGTGTACCGTTTTTGGTTGTAAAAAACCTAAATAAACCGATACACGGCCGTATATCTCGAACTGTGAATCAAAACCCACTTCTACATATTATGGTGGGTTGTGTTGCGTGAGATCAACTTACTCGCAAAGTTTCATATTTTTTGGAGGCCGTTTGCAAAGTTTTCAACTCTAACCGCACTAAAAATATTCTAAGTTATTGACTTCTAATGCGAGGAACGTGAGAAAACCGCACAAATGACATCCAAAATTTATAAAACTTTCCAACTTGGTCGACGAATTCACGTAGAGCAAGCCACCCGAACTTGTACAAATCAATTTCGACTCACGGTTTGTGAGATACGTCCGTATACCGCTTTATTAGGTTTTTTTAAACCAAAAGCGATACGCGACCTTATATCTCGAACCGTGAATCGAAACTCACTTCTATAAGTTGGGGTGACTTGTGCTGTGTGATATCAACCTACTCGCAAAGTTTCGTATTTTTTGGAGGCCGTTTGCAAGGGTATCAACTCTAACCGCACTAAAAATATTCTAAGTCATTAACTTCTAATGCGAGGAACGTGACAAAACCGCACAAACAGTATCCAAAATTTATAAAACTTTCTAACTTGGTCGAATTCACATACCGCAAGCCACCCGAACTTGTAGAAGTGAATTTCGACACACGGTTTGCGAGATACGGCCGTATACCGCTTTATTAGATTTTTTAAACCAAAAGCGATACACGGCCTTATATCTCGAACTGTGAATCAAAACCCACTTCTACAAGTTGGGGTGGCTTGTGCTGCGTGAGATCAACCTACTCGCAAAGTTTCGTATTTTTTGGAGGCCGTTTGCAAGGTTTTCAACTCTAACCGCAATAAAAATATTCTAAGTCATTAACTTCTAATGCGATGAACGTGAGAAAACTGCACAAACGGCATCCAAAATTTATAAAACTTTTCAACTTGGTCGAATTCACGTAGCGCAAGCCACCCGAACTTGTAGAAGTGAGTTTCGACTCACGGTTTGCGAGATACGGCCGGGCACCGCTTTACTTGGTTTTTTCAACCATAAGCGATACGCAGCTGTATCTCTCGAACCGTGAGTCGAAACTCACTTCTACAACTTGGGGTGGCTTGTACTACATGAGACCAACCTACTCGCAAAGTTTCGTATTTTTTTACGGTCGTTTGCAGGGTTTTCAACCATAACCGCACTGAAAAGTTTCTAAATAATTTCGTATATATCGGACGTGAAAAAACAACACAAACAAAACTAAATTACTAAGGCATCCAAAATTTATAAAACTTTCCAACTTGGTCGAATTCACGTAGCGCAAGCCACCCGAACTTGTAGAAGCGAGTTTTGAGTCACGGTTTGCGAGATACAGCTGTGTACCGCTTTATTGGTTTTTTTCAACCAAAAGCGATACGCGGCCGTATCTCTCGAACCGTGAGTCGAAACTCACTTCTGCAAGTTGGGTTGGCTTCTGATAGGTGGCACCAACCAACTCGCATAGTTTCGTATTTTTTTGACGTCGTTTGAAGGGTAATCTAGTCTAACCTTACTGAAAAAGTTCTAACTCATTTACTTATAAAAAGATAAACGTGAGAAAACCGCACAAGCGGCATCCAAAATTTATAAAACTTTGCAACTTGGTCGAATTCACGTAACACAAGCCACTCCAACTTGTAGAAGCAAATTTCGAGTCACGGTTTGCGAGATACGGCCAGATACCGCTTTACTTGGTTTTTTCAACCAAAAGCGATACGCGGCCGTATCTCGCGAACCGTGAGTCGAAACTCACTTCTACAACTTGGGGTGGCTTGTACTACGTGAGACCAACCTACTCGCAAAGTTTCGTATTTTTTTACGGTCGTTTGCAAGGTTTTCAACCATAACCGCACTGAAAAGTTTCTAAATAATTTCGTATATACAATTCTAGTTCTACAAATTACTAAGGCAAACAAAAATTTTCGGCAATTGAATATATTAAAAATCTTCCCAATTCTACATCTACAAATTACTAAGGCAAATAATTTTTTGCCCACTTTCTAAATAATTTAGTATACACAAATTGAAAAATAAACACAAATATATCTACTAAGGTAAAGAAATAGTCAATACCTTACAAAATAAGTCCGAATTTAGCCAATGATTCAATTTGGGGCCGAACTAGGGTTTCGATTGGCTTTCGAATAGGGGATGAGAGAGTTGGGTTTCAATGTTTGGAGTAGATATTGGGAGAGAGGAGAGGGAGCGGACGGAGGAGGACAGGTTTGTGTTTAGATCAAGGAATAGGGTTTTCTTTGCTTTGGGTTCGTCGAAGAAAAGAGATAGAGAGTGGGAGAGAGTCGTCGAAGAAGATGATCTGTATGCAGATTTAAATGAATTTAGAGTGCCTTAACCCATTCTTGTGAACGACGGGTTAAGGCTATATTTTTTTATAAATAGCCTTAACCCGTCATTCCCAACGACGGGTTAAGGCAAAATATTATTAAAAAATATATGGGCCGCTGGATCAAAGATCCAACGGTCCAGATTAAAGTTCGCACGGGTCTGTGCACACAAACCCGTTTGCAACGGAGTGCACAGACCCGTTTGCAACGGAAGAAGACTATATATATATATATATATATATATATATATATATATATATATATATATATATATATATATATATATATATTGTAAAGATTAAAGTGAAAATTGAATGAAGACAACAATTGTAAGAATATAATAGAATGTAGATTAAAGGAAAAAGTTCATATATTAAATTGTTTCAGTGAATTACAAATTTTCAAATATAATTAAATAGATAAGTAACATTTCATACAAATTTAATCAAATTACAAGTCAGGGAGAATATTTGTATTTAGAGTTCGAGATGGCATCTATTTAGATTAAAGATAAGGCATTGGACTACAGTTGTGCACTTGTTTTTAACCTAAATATAAAATCTCATCACCCTAAATTTTCTTTTTATTTACAATATTTAATCCGTAGTGCACTTCTACTCATTTTTTATTTATCGCTACTTGATCCATTTTGTGCCGCTTGAAGTAAATTTTGGGTCCCCTCTTCTGCTTTCATCGAATCTTCCACGCATACTAGCATTTCCAAAATTTTTAAAAGCAAGCATTTTTGTTCGGGCTCATTATTTTACCAACAAGAGAAAAAAATATTATCCGATGCAACAGTTGACACCAGGGGAGTTAGCAAATTTTCAGCCATACGAGAAAGAATAGGAAAAATATTTTCATTGTTTTTCCAAAAAATTAACACATCAACTATATCATCGATGGGAGGTTGTGTATTATACCAATTCAACTCAGTTTGTGCATTTTTAAGTCCTACACTTGCATCATTTTGAGAAGGGATAAAAATAAAATAATGGTGTACTTCGGAAGTGGATCCTCTTATTTTACAGGATTGAATAGAGGCTTGTTCCGTGTTTTGCAATTTTATGTCTTCTACTATTACATCTTTCTCTGTGTATGGAAGAATATCATGAAAATCAAGAATACTACCAAAATTTCTGAATGTTTCATCACTATCTATTTATGGAATAGAAGCAATGCCACGAGATGAGGTAGACTCTTGACTAATATGCATACCGCGTGATCGGTTAGATATCATGTAATTAAAAATTAGTGTATGTATGTTTAGAAAAAGAAATCTACAAATAAAAAACAACAAACTACAAATTATGAACTGGCATATGTTCTAGAAAAGAATTCTACAAAACAAGTAGAGAGCTAAAAAATCACAAAGAACAAGTTATGAACTAGTGTATGTTAATAAACAAAATCTAAAAAAGAAGATGAGAGAGTTCAATAAGACAACAACAAATTAGTGATTAACTAGTGTATAACAACAAAAAAAAATCTAAAAAAAAGAAAAGAAGTTCAACGAAACACAAATAATAAATTATGAACTAGTAATATATTAATTATTAAAATCTAATAAAGATAAAGAGATAAGAACAATGCTATTTCTAAAAATAAAAAAAATACAAAAATGTCGTACGAGTGTAGATTGAAGAATGAGAGTAAAGAGTTATGAATTTGTTCTTGCAAAATGGAGAGCACTTGGATCTTGAGAGAGCTGAGAGTCAATAGAGTTCTTGATTGTTGTTGATGTTTGAGAGAATTGACAGAATTGAATGAATTTGTAAAAAAATGAATGAACTTGAATTGTATATATAGATTTTTTTCAGATTTTTCAAAATACCCCAAAATACTAACTAGTATATATCCGTTGAAGGATAGTTTGGTAATTATATAAATACAACTTCAAAAAGAAAAAATCCGAAAAAAATCAAAAAATGGCTCAGCAACAGTCGGCCCAGCCCGGTTCAACCCGATCGCAATTCAAGCCGGGCCAGACCACAACTAAGCCAGGCCTATGCAGGCTTTCGAAGGCAAATGAGGGGACCAGCCTAAACCTCATGGGGGGGGGGGGGGGGGGTGTTCATGTCGGGGTTGGCTCAGGTTGGGGACGGGCCGGGCCAATCCTAAGCTGAACCAGCTCGGATACCACCAGTATACTTGAGTGAGGCTTTTTTGACATTTACCCCAAATCTTATGTCAAACTGCAATAGCAACCCAGGACATTTTCCCCTTTTACCAAATTAACCCAGAAAATGCATAGCTCCAAATTATACAACATACATATATTGTCACTAGAATTGAAAAATAGCAGACAATTTGGATAGGATCAGCATTAACAAAAGGTTTAAATGAAATAGACAATCCAGTGAATGTTAACTAATACATCGCATACCCATCAGTTATGCAAATCATGCAAACATGACTTGAAAATGCAATTTCATACCACAAAATAAGCAAAGTTGGAATTGCAAATGCCCAAATGCAAAACTTCTAATTTGGTAACGAAGCAACATAAGCTTTACCTTAGGAATGCAGAGCTAATGATACACGTCAACACCTGCAGTAGGAGAAACTTTTGAACGACCAAACCAAATGCATGCATAATCACGGTGTTATTTAAACAACAGAGCTCTATGTTACATCTTTGGGGTTTGTTAAATTTTTACCCTTAGTTAAGGTAACATAGTTTTTCTACTTCACATGCTCATAAAAACAGTTATACAACAGAGTTTGCAACAGCACATAAACAGCAATGCTCGAGTTCCATAATAAACTAGTGTTCTCCCCAAATTTTCTAAATCCATTGAGCCAAGTTATTAGGGGTTAGCAGGTGCACATTGCAATATGTGCTCTTTGAACTCATTCAGCTCGTTCAGAACCTCACTCTCTGGCCTGTAGATTAGGTCACTCATGCGCCATATCTGCATTAAAGAGCAAATAAGAAATAAGGATATAGGGAAAACACAATAGCTGCAATAAGCACATTGTTACATTAAAGATTCTGACAATGTCTGGGAACAAATATCATATGAATCAAGATGAGTGCACATGACATAAATATGTCATCCAGAAAGGCTATAGAAGATCAACTTTGATTTGCATGGTGGCATACTTCAGCAAAGAAAATGTCTAGCCATCTAAGTGACTTTAGCTGTGTAGTTCTCAACTTCGTATGGTTCAAAAGATAGTGGCCAGTTATTTTGGATGTTATGAGAGTTTGGTAACTTCTAAATTATAGAAGCTATTTTTTAATTTTTTGGGGAGAACAGTAGAAGTTATTTAAGAAATTGGCACGTTGACAATGAACAAGGACACAAGATAAACGATCGAACAACCAAGAATGAGCACGACTGCGAGAACTAGGAATGGCAAGTGGGCCGGATCAACCGGCAACCCGCCCGTTGAACCCGGCCCGTGAAAGGGTTTGGCGGGTTCGGGTCGAACCCGTGAACAGTAATGGATCGACCCGGGTCGTCAAAAACACGAATCGAACCCATCTAACCCGGCCCGCGAACCCGTTTAAAATGCCCAACCCGCGGGTCGACCCGCGGGTTACGAACCGTTGGACCCGTTCGGGTCGAACGTTCGACCCGTCACGGGTCGACCGTTGACCCGCGGGTCAACGGTGCCGTTGGGGGGCGCACTGTACAACAGAGAGCCGTTTGGCTCTCTCATAGCTGTTGTCTTTGTTTTTTTTGGTTTTTTTTTGGTTTTTTTAATATTTTTAGCCTATAAATACCCCCCCAAAACCCCATTAAAAAAATCACACCTTACTCTCTTACTCTCTCTACTATTATAACTCATTTCTAAGGATTTTTCAACAATTGAAGTATTCAACAAGCAAGTCTTCAAGGGCATATACACGATCAAATTTCGATCTTATCGAAATCAAAATTCAACATCATCTTCAACTCTTCAACTCTCGTCCAACTCCAAGTGATCAAGTCGTCAATTCTCCTTCAAGCTCTCCTCAACTCTTCAATTCCGTAATCGCTTATTTCTAGTTCTACTTCTATTCTTATTTTCACGGTTTTTTTTATATACGCGTATTCACGGTGAACGGTATGAAAATTTCATGTCTCTCTCATTATTTTATTTTTGTGTTATAGTTATAATTATTGTTGGTTTTTTGATCTTCTCTATCTCAACCCTCTTGTTTTTTAGATTTTTTTTATAATTCACCGTTCCTACATTGTGTAGTTTTTTTTACATACATTACTACATTATGTCTAGATCACGCGGTAGCGGTCGTAGCGGGCAAGAATCCTCCTCTTCCCGTAGGCCACCAATTATCCCAATTAGTGAGCCCGCCTAAGAGTACCATCATCCTCCTACCCAACAATGGGGTACACACGACGAGGTTGTAGGTGACATACAATTAGAAGAAGAACAACCACCAACCGAAACCACACAACCCCGTAGTAGTAGGAAAAGTAGAGGAGAAAGTAGTTATTGGCATAAGTTTTACGATTATATCCCGGACGAACAAACTCCGAGTATAGATTTGAAAGTTTGTAAAACATGTTCTAAGACATACAAATTCAAGAGGGGTGATGGCACCGGTACAATTAGTAGACATGTCCAAAATAACCATAAAGACCTTCTTGCTGACCTACAAAGCCAACAAAAAATCAACCCCAGGACCGAACTAGTTGATAGCCACCCTTATGATCTCAATCTCGTTCGTCGGAAAATGGCCCGATTAGTCATAAAGGAAGAGTTACCATTTTCCTATCCCGAGAGTAGGGGCTTGAAAATTTTTAATCAAACGGCCTTAAATCCTCATTTTAGAAGAATTCTGAGAAATACTTGCAAATCGGATTGTTTTAAAGTGTACAATGAAATGAAGGACGCTTTGATTGCAATTTTATGGAGTTTAACTTGTAGAGTTAGTTTAACTTCGGATTGTTGGACGGGTGTCAACAATATTCCAACGATGGGAATAACCTGTCATTGGATCAACAATGATTGGATTCTTCAAAAAAGAATCATATTACTTGTGGCGTTGCCGTATCCCCACAGTGGCGCTGAAATAGCAAACCGTATTTTAAAAATTTGTGATGTTTTTCATATTCGCGATAAAATTATGTGTATTAGTTTTGATAATGCATCTAACAACAATGTAGCAATTACTACTTTAAAATCCGTATTAAACCCTCCATCTGACAATATTTTTCATATTAGATGTGCATGTCATATTTTAAATTTATGTGTTCAAGATGCATTAAAAATAGTCGATCCATATATAGTTAAAATTAGAAATTGTGTACATTTCATTGCATTAAGTCCCAGCGTATTTCAAGAATGGAAAAATTGGTGTCGGATTTCAAATGTACCTTTTAGAAGATTTCCAAAGGATGTTAGACACTGATGGAATTCTACTTTTGATTTACTACATGTTACCGAATATAAAGCAGTTGTAAATGATTTTTGCATAGCAAAAAATATGCACAATTTTGAAATGACTCCCACCGATTGGTATTATGCCGAAGCTTTGTTGAAATTTTTTGAACCTTTTAAAACCGCAACTTTAAAATTTTCAAAAACATATGAATCTACTTCTAGTAGCATTTTTATTTTATTAGTTAGCATGATGCAAACATTTAACGAAATGTTAAATGATACTTATATTAGTGAGATTGTAAAACCTGCATACAAAAAATATTTGAAGTTCTATTTTCCTCCTATGTTGATTTGTGTTGCTACCTTATGGATCCTCGTATCAAATTAGAAGGTACGAAGAGTTTGATTGAAATATTTTTTGCATTACTTGGGGAAAATGTAGAAATAGTAATTGATTGTGCTACTGTTTTAGTTCAGTTTGAATCTACATTAAATAACTTGTATGATTATTATGATAGATGTTTTGCTTCTAGTAGCACAACTTCTGTAGTTAGTTCTTCTGCTACTTCTAAAGGTAAGGGTAAAAGTATATTTGATGATAGAACATTTAATTTACTTGCACAAATTCAATCAAAAAAACCTAGGACTAATCAACCAAATGAATTAAATTGGTATAACCAACAAGATTCTGAGCCTTCTTCTCCACTAGATATTTTACAATGGTGGAAAGACCATGAACACACTTTTAGTATTTTGTCAATTATGGCTAAATATTTACTAACTCCTCATGTCTCTACAGTTGCTTCTAAAAGTGTATTTTCTTCAAGTGACAGAGTTCTAACCGATTACAGGAATCGCTTGAAGCCCGACAGTTAGAGATGCTCGTTTGCACAGAAGACTGGCTGAAGGCTGAAGATAGGACACAAGGGAAAGCATTATCAACGTCCACAAGTGGGAGCAACTCGCCGGAAGAAGAACAACAACAACAACAATAGCTTTGCTTGTAATAGTAACTCGCCCGACACGTTAGAAATTGTATTATATCTTTGCTTATTATGTTAAATTAGAAAATTTGAAGTAAATTAAAATTGTATATAAGAAATATGTTAGTGTATAAAACATATTTGTGAATTGAATTCTTCATTTCATTAGAAATTGTGAAAATTGTATAACTTAAATTCATATGAATAATATTTCAATATTTTTTGCCAATTTCACTCTTTCAATCTTATTATTATTATTACGATTATTATTATTATTATTATTATTATTATTATTATTATTATTATTATTATTATTATTATTATTTTAAGCTTTAAAAAAACCCTATCTATCTAAATGGGCAAACCCGCGGGTCGACCTGACCCGGGTTGGACCCGAAAGGGTTCACGAGTTGGGCGGGTCACCTTAAACACCTTTCGGCCCGGCCCGTTTAAGTCACCAAACCGGCCCGGACCCGCCCAAGTCAACGTCCAACCCGGGCGGGCCCGGCCCGGCCCGTTCGACCCGAATGCCAACCCTAGCGAGAACCCAATGGAAAAAAATATTATAAATGTTATGGCATATTTTTTATAACTTAGAATACCTTTTTTGTGGTAGTCTCACTTAACAGAAACTGCAATTGTAAAATGAATGATCATAATATATTGCTTTAATTTAAACAAAAAATGGATTTAATCATTTGCTTCAAGATTTTTTTCTTTTAATATTTTTGAAGTTTTTCATTATTTATGTAAAATACTTTAAAAAGCCAATACAAAAAATATTTTGATACAGCAAGTTGAGAAACTGAGTATCACGACATTGTTGAAACCAATGTCAATATTAGGTCAATTCCTGACCTGGAACTGAGTTTGAAGAGCATGGCATGATACTCAGCCAGAACTAACACGAATAACTACCATGAATACTAGAGATACTTGCCTGCAGAGTTCCACCACCTCCAGTGCTCTCACCATCGTCAGATACGCTAACAAGCGTCCAAGGATCTTCTGAGTTCCAGTGGAAGTCAACAACCTTATCTCTGCATCCAAATATGAGAAAGCATAACTGGTGTAAATAGAATGCATCTATTAAAAATAAACTACCAAAAAGCATATACTAAAAATTCAATCCCATCCAAATTAGAATTTGGTAACTATCCAAGGGGGAGAAAATCAGCCAGACTTCTGATTAATCAGTTCTCTCATGCATATCTTTTCACAAAGAAGCTTAAATTTTGTTAATAATGATATGAAAATCCATTCCGAAGTCAAAATCAGTTCCATTGGAAAATTTAACAAATATGAATGGACAGGGACTGGAGAGAAAATCCCAACTCCAAATCAAATAAAATACAGTGAATGTAGATTGAATAACGAGTAAAGCAGTTAAGGACAAAAGAACAAAACTAGGTTCATTTTTCTTTGAATGTAACTAGTACCCTGTGATAAAAGTATAATTACAGTTAAAAATAACCTCTGATTTGAACATAAAACTTGCTTATTCCACCTAAGTGCTAGATGAATATACTGATGAATACACATAATGCTCACCTATGCCCTGCATGTTGAAAGAACAAACCAGAAGACTTGGGTGGCCTTGTTCCACCATGCTCCAGCTTCTTACCAACCTAAAATAGAAGCTCTCTTCAATTATGCTTTTCAGTGAGAAAACACACCCCCACACACCCACACACACACAAATGCACAATAATATAGAGTGGACACGCATTATCTGCCAATATGTCTGTTTCAGATGTGTGTGAGCCTCAGCTCAACTTAAGTGGCAGAGCAAACATTCCTTAGAGAGGAGAAGTACCTCCCGTACCCCCCGTTGATCACAGATATATAATACACTCGGTTAAGTTCATACAGATTTCACAACTCTCAAAGCATATCTAAGGGAAAAGAATTGTTACACATTCCTTTCTGAATTTGTGTGTCCATTGGAGAGCTCCAGAATAACTTATACCTGTCTGTCTGACATGTATGTGAATTGGATTAGAGGCTGTTCACTGGAGCCACAAAGGTACAGACTTACAATTAACATTTTGGAACCATTACAGTTGCTCTAAAATTTATTTGTATGTGACTTTCCAAATTCAAATAGCAAAATTCTCGAGTTGCATCTAGAACTTCAAGAAAATTATTTTCTGCTTGCCAACTCAACAGAATCTTGCAACTGCAATTGCAACAACTCCCTCTAACCACATCAAAAAGCAATCGAGAATACTTTTTTTAAGGATGGAATGTCCTTAAGTTACTCTACTGGATACTATATTCAACTGCACTGTTATTTTGAACCAGAGGTCCAGAAGGATTCTCTTTATTGCAACTAGAGAATCTTGCAACTGCAATTGCAACTACTCTCTCTAACCACATCAAAAAGCAATCAAACTACCTTTTCAGGGATCAGGTATCCTAAAGTTATTCAACTGGTTACAGGCAGATGTAAAATGCAGTATAGATGTAGGACTAACCAACCAGGAGTTGACCAGAAAAAAATTGCTACATCAATGCATACAGAAGAGTGACATAATTGAAATGGAACAAAATTCTGTGACCCTCAAGATGCAGGGTTTATTTTCTAGAACTAAATATCCTAATAATGGCCAAAAGATCAGTATGGCTTACTATCCTCCCACTCCCAACCCGGAAAACTAAAAGGAACTCTCCAGGCCATCTGCTGCATAATTAATTACAGAATTGTTTTCATTACAGCCGGCCCCCCCCCCCCCCCCCCCCCCACACGCAATTTTTTTTAAAAAAAAATTTTAAAAAATCAATAAACAAAACACCACCACTAACACACACAAAATAATAATAATAATAATATTAAAGAAATAAAAGATGTGAAACAAATTGCAAGTCCTATAAAATAATCCACCTCAGTGATCAGTTGCAAAATAATTATCAGAAAATTTTAACCACGGTTCAACATATAAAGGTATTCAGAGATGAAGCAGCTGTATGGATGGGGGTTTCTCCAAGTAGTATGCTTGATATAATAAATGATAAGTTGATAGCTGATAGTGAGTTTTTACCCGCCCAAATTATTGCATGAACATTTTTAATTACTTATTGACCTACCATTCCACACATAAAGAATCACCATCTATGTAGAATTTGTTTTCACAATATTTATGAGAAATAAAGATAACAAGAGGTAAATACCTTTTCATGATCCCAAACATTTAAAAACCCATCCTCTGCAGAACTACCAAAAACTGATGCTTTATCCGGGGACCACTGGAAGAACAATTAAATAATAAGATCAATTCAGAAAGTCACAATAGCTATAAAAGCAAAAAAATAATGAGTAGGATAATTTAGAAGTTAGAAGTTTCCACACAAAAAATTCGTAATCTTGCCTGCACGCATAGGACAGCAGCTTTGTGACCTTCAAAAATATGCAGCGGAGACCCAACAGCACCAGAAGTGAGTTTACGGCGGTCAAAAAGACGGACAGAATTATCAGCAGATCTGAGAGTTTGACAATAAAAATAGTAATTATAGATATAGAATATGCCTAAAGTAAATATAAAACCAAATGGGTATTTGAATGTAACATCAAAAGCAAATTGCAAAAAGAAAAACTGAACAATGCTGTAACCAACGATACTGAATATAACTAGATCAGTGTACCCACACTCTTAACTCACTACAACTAAAAGAGGTAAATTGGATTGGAAGCAAGGGTACTGCACTCCATACCCAGTGAGAATAAGATTTTCATCGTGGCGATTCCAATCAACACAGTGAAGATCAGCATTATGTGCCTTTTCAACCTGTCATGGAAGTAGTGCACAAATTATCTCAGTAACAAGAACTTAAAGTCTTTCCCAGATAAAGTGGGAAGAATCACGAAGAAAAAAGATGAAGCAAACACTACTTAAGAAAAACTTTTCGTTAGTTTAGACATTATATAATATAGAAAGCAGCAGTTAAAAGACGAAAAAAGAAAATGTCAGGGTTCAATTTACCAAGTTTAGTTTTATGGAAAAATAACCTAAGCAGGTACTTCCAAGGGCAGTATCGTTCAATGTGTGCATTGTAGCCATAGTTTTCAAAGATATAATTTTATGTCACTTCTGGGATATTTATCTCTCTTACTAGAAACAGTTGGTTACTTAGAGATTCTTCTGAAAACTTGGCATTTGTCCCTACGCATTTATTCCAGTTTTATTACTTCTGTTCTTCTCCCTTTTTTCAAAATTTTTATTTGAGGGCTTTTTTGGGGATGGGATGGGGTAATCCATTCTTGAAGGGAATACATTATGTTTGGCTCTAGGCATTTACTGTTTCTTGAAATTCAAACTCAATTTACATATATCTTTACTTCTAAGCATTATACCACAGTCCAGGGTAAATCCGAGGAAGCTAACGTTTAGGATCATGGCAAAACTCCTGGTCCATAGTTTCATCACCCAAAAAATTAAAATTAGAAAAGATGTCTGTAATATCCCTAAAGTATCAAATATTTTGTACAACCATGTTTGGATTAATAAAATTTTTATGTTAATTAAAATAAAAATATATTGTTATATCTATTATGAGGCATACACTAGTTAGCCCAACCATGTATATTTACTCTTCAACACTTATACTGTTATACATAAAGCCCAACATTATTTTTTTTACTTAAAGCCCAACCCAATAAGGTTAATTAGGAGTATAATTAAACATTAAGATTAATTAATCCTAAGATGATGACTAAGCTCAACTAGAGCCTTCTACACACACCCACACTTCTCCACAAACCCCTACATGCTCCTAGCCTTTGAAATGGCCGGCCAACCCCTCCCCTTCATCTCCTTCTATATGTATGAGAGTTAAAAGAAACCCTCGTTCATTTATAATGAAACCCTATCCTTTTTATATTGAAAAAAAAAGGTCTTCTCATTCTCTACACTTTCTCTACACTTCTCACACCACTTCAAAGCATCCAACAACAAAAAAATTCCTAGAAGTTATTTTGTTCCTAACAAGAGCTAGGTGGAGGAAGACCAAAGAAGCAAGGAGAAGGAATCAATTTGAAGCAAAAAAAAAAAAAAAAAATTGAAGCTTGCAAAATAAAAGTGGGTATTTTCCCTATCCTAAAAGCTACTACTTTACTTGTATGAATGGTTGTTTGATGTGTTGATTAAAAAATATTATGTGCTCAAGTTCATATAAAATAAACACAGCAAGAAAAGAAATTAAATAAAAGTATTGTTAGTGTTGTATTGTTGTTTATAACTCATGTTTAGTTGTATTTGAAAAGGGTGTAGTAATTTTTTTATGTAGCAAGTAATATGTAGTATTTGTAATTTTATATGTAGAAGTTGTATATAGGAGTACGTGTAGTGACTTGTATGTAGTAATTGATATGTAAAAGTTATGAATTTTGTAGAAGTTGTATGGAGAATAGAAATTGATATCTAAATTATATGGAATAAAAGAGATAATGTTGTATGTTAGTAGAGATTAATTGTAGTTAGCTTATATTTAAAAAGACTACTTGTAGTTAGAAAGACCACTTGTAGTTGTAGAAGTAATAGTCACTCGTAGTAAAAAGAAACTCACATGTAGTACTCACTCGTAGTAATATGCTTAGTTAATGTTAGTTGCATGCTAAGTTAGTAATTCATGGTAGTAGAGAAACTACTGGTAGTGTAGAGAAGATAGTAGGCATGAAAAAAATTAAATGGATAAGTATGCATATGGTGATGTTTAATGCACATTAAGTGCACTAGCTTGGTGCATGTTAAGCCAACTTTTAGCATTTTAGAAAGGTAAGTTGAATTTCAATGAGTTTTGCAATTCAAACAATTGACTAGTAATGGAACTAGGGAGGTTCCTTATGAGTGAGCAATTAAGTAGAGAAAATTAGGAAGGATTAGTACGTGATCAGTGTTAATAGATTGTAATAGCTCTTGATCGTGTGACCAATTAGATAAGGACAAACACTAGTTGGTGTGTACTCACCTGTCAAGGGGACACATGTGGCACTGTCTCATCTAGGACATGTGCAGTGTGGTCTCGACTGTTAATTCATGAGATTTAGTGATAAAAAATGTCGCAATCTAGGGGAATGGACCCTTATGAGTACATCTATGTTCTAAGTTATCATTACGAACAAGGAGCTAGAATGTCAACTCTGAGTCTCTAGCGGAGTAGGGTAAGACCTGCTGATTCGCCTTATATTCGGATGACTTTTGGTAAGGTACGGGTGTGGAGAAAGACCATCGATTCCGGCAGGACTACAGTCGAGTTGAATGATCACCAGCCTGTCGAGAGTGGAGAGAGACCACTGACCCAGGCGGGGTGGAGAGACCACCGATTTCGATCGTCGAATACAAGAGTAGGTCTACATTGCGAGAGAGTGAACCTTATGATCAGAAGAATGCCCAAGCATGAGTGGAAAATATGTAGTACAGGATGCATACGTTTCTAATCAAGTATGCATTAGAATAAGAGCATCGTGTGCATTTTGAGTTGTGCATTAGATCCTAGGTCATGTCATACACCGACATTTCTATTGTATGATTTCCACATTTCTTTCCGCATTAATGTTGTTTGTTGGGAATTTAGGGAAATTGCAGTTTTCATCCGTTTTGCGTCAATTGCATTCAACTGACGTGTCTACAGTCTGATTACTGCGGGACTGCCTGTTCGTGGGAGCAAAAGATTCGAGTCGGAAGTTTCCATGTGAAGGACAAATTTGTAGAGTTAAATTATTGAATGATGTAATTTTAGGTAAAAACCCCATTGTACATAATGATAATATAATAAAGTTTCAATTTCCTGTGATTTCTTCCTGTGTTGTGTACTCATTTGGAGCAGATGTGTCACGAGTTTCCTGTATATGGATCTCGGGGCATTACAATGTCATGTCGATAACCTCTTATAACATGTTGTCATCTTTTAAATGGAATTTTTAATTCCATAGCAAAACTGATTCTGATGGGAAAAGGCATAGTAGCCCAGGTATCTGTGCCATGCTAGGATACAATTGTATAATTTCATGACGAATAAACTCAATTTAGCAAATTTATTAGTTTACGGACGAGATCACTTTCAACATTAGGAACAGAACAACCGTTTTTAACCATGAAAAAAAATGTCCACTAGGACTTATAGTAATAGAAACCTTACCTTGACCGCTGGACTAGTACCAACACGAGCATCCCAGAGAATGAGACAAGAATCATCACCTACGCTACAGAATTCCTGTACACTTTTAACACAATTATAAAAAAATGTCAACATGGTTGCAACAAATCATGCATCTACAGGAAATTGCAAAACAAATTTTAGGAAACAATAATTTTAAAATAAGAAGAAAAAAAACTCAATTGTAGGCAGCTTGTCTACTCCAGAAGGAATCCTAAGAATAATCAATGTTGCATACTTAGGTGTTTCCAAATTGTAGATACCTCGAAGGAGAGAACTGCACATCTTCAACAGTATCTTCATGCCCTTGGTATATACCACGAGGTTCAACTGTAGGGCTATCTAAAGTTTTTTCGTTGCTGCTTTTTGCAGGCTGCTTGCCAGTTGAAGCAGATTCTGATAAAGAAGATATATGGTCTTGTATGCTCCACAATACAACTGTCTTGTCTTTCCCTACAATAGTCATAAAGTAAAACTTATCTAAATGAAATTAAGAAAACATAGCCAACATAGTTATCTGACTCGTGCCCTACATAAATAGTTAATGTGTTCTGATTCAACTCTCAACATATTTGCCTTAGATGAATGAATTTCCTATAGCAAAATTCCAATCTTCATTATGCATAGAGACAATTTAGAATAATCTTGAAGGATTCTTCCTTGATTGCATGATCATTTAACTGCATGGACAATGAGATAGATTTCCCTACTAATGCCAAGCATCCAGCCTTCCAAGTTCATGAGCAAGCCCTTCACTAGATAATCCAAAGCCAGAAATTTACTCAAAGCTCGAGGGTTGAAAGCAGGCTTAAATTTGATCAATTTCTCAGTGAAGTATTTCTCTCTTTTTTAGAGTTGTGACACATTGCCTGAGCTGTTTAGATAGGAAGCACCAATACTGTTTCTTGAACATAGGTGGTATCAATATATGCACCTCCAGTTCTTGTAGGCTGGATTAATCTAGATATAGAATCCTGATAATTCATGAAAGAATTCCAGATACTGTTTAATCAAAAGCCAATGAATTCGATACTCCTGTTTCTATAAATATAATATTTTACCCATTTAAAACTAAATATAACTTGTTATATTTTCTAAAAATCTTTACTATGGACCACTTATCAAAGAAAGTAGTAGTAGTGATAGATAACGGCTAATTTAATAGGTACTTGAAGTTTGCTGCATTTTATTGGAAAATACCTTAAACTTTGTACTGTTATTTAAGAATGTATCTTAAAATTTTCCAATTTTATTCTATGAGACTACGACACCTTCTATTTCTATACAGTTAGAAAATCTGACGGTATATTACCATGTGACCCTCACGTGTCTATTTTATGACTCGGTTACCCTCCATTGTCTGTATTTACTTCAAAATGCTCTACATTGTTCATCCACTTTGGCTTGCTACCTAATTCTAGAGCTTTCCTCAAAACGTAAACCTAAACTACATCGAAATAAGACCATAATGTATAATAGAATACAATCACAAACAACACGAGGCATTTTTGAATAACAAGTCAAAGTTCGGAGTAATTTACAATAAAACATAGCAAACTTCAGGGTATTTTCGAACCAGTCACAAAAAAGATGCTTTCAGTTTTTTACCGCAGAATGTAACTTACTGTGCAATTCTTATAGTGCCTAATTAATAAGATTGAAACACCATTGCAGTGGTATCCGGAAGAATCTAAGGTGTCCCCATAAATTCAATATTCAGGATTATAATCGCAATAATTGTACTGCATCCAAACATTGCAACCAATACTAAGGTCAGTATTGCTCTATCAAATGTGTCCCTCAAGATTTGAAATTTCGCTGGGAACAACTTTCTACACTTAACTCGGACAGCATGATTTCAGTGGGTGCTATATCATACATATAATGAACAATAAGAATGGTCAAGGATTAGGTAGCTGCTAAAAACTCTCGTTTATTAAATTGTATCACCTCTAACTTTAGTGTACAGCAGATACATAAGGAGGCAAATCACAAAATAAAACCATAATCAGTTGAAGGGGATAAAATTCCAACCTCCAGAAAGTACGAGAGGATCTAAGCGGCTCATGGCAAGTGCAAACTCAGCATTATCTTTATGTCCTGTCAGTACCTACAATTTAATGAATGGCAGGTAGCAGTAAGAGGTTATTGAAGAGGATTAAAAAAAAAACTTATCCATGAGATACTAGCATACAAATTGGCTTCTATTCATGCAAGTTGAACAACGTACCCTGCCACCAAAACCTTCCCCAGTTCAGCAGGTACAGCACATAAGTATATAAATAAATACAAAAAGGAAAAAAAATACTAAAATGAAGAGTAGAGCTGATAACTTTCATGCTATGTAGCACTGACACTTTTGTCAACAAGCCAACCTCGTGCTAAGACACTTGTCGGGGACACCAACACTCCAGAGACGCTACTTGGGCAAATGTCTGGCTCTTCTTAAATGTGTCCCAAATTTTACAATATTATGCTTTTACGTTGGACACTTCTTTAAGCACATAATCAAGCTATACCAACAAACTTACTTGATTTTAAAATTATTCAAAGCTCATCTAACTTTTTTAAGAAATAAGGCTTTCAATCATTTTTTAAATTCTTTAGAGTCTAAAGGAAATTTTTAACCAGGAGAATCGGTGGGATATCTCATGGAATAAACTTTAATATAGATACCATCAAGAGAATGATGTTAGAAACAGACCAAATCAGGACGGGATTCACTTGCTCCAAAGACAGCATGACGATTGGGCTGCAAATCCACATCCCAAATGAACACCTGCATATATGCCATAATGCGTAAAGAAAGATGAAAACTTTAACAAGAAGTTGCAATTCGTTATTAAAAATGCATGCTTACATTAGGACTGTCAGTATGAGTTGCAACTATGTTTTTCTTGTTCGGAAGTTCCCTGATTCTGTTGACCTGCACAGAACACAATACCACTATTCAGTACTGAAGTAACCTTTCACAAACCGAACTTTAAAGAGATTACAAATTACCCAATTTTTTAATAGAAGTTTACAAACTAACTTTCTGGGTTAAGCATAACAGAAAACAATTGGAGCAGAAAACAGTATAACCCTTCAATATTGAACTAATTTCCCGAGAACATTGAACTTTAAAAATTGCAACTAACCCAACTACCCCAACTACTTTCAGGGAAAAGCGTAGTACAAAACAATCTAGGAGTAATTATCAACTGTGTTGGGACCTATGTTGCCTAAAAAACATTCAACACGAAGAAATAAGCACAACGAAACTAGAATTGTGTATATACAGATTACATGTGTCATATTCCTACAATATAACTAAAGAGTGCAGACTGTTCGGCATGTGATTCCATGAAAGTAACAGCATCCACCTCATGTGAGTGATTAATTGTTATGGTCTATGCTATACACTTATGACATACCTCCCCTGGATGTATGATGGTTTTGTGCTTTTTCACAAATGGAGATCGCGATTCTTCATTGAACTGCAAAAAATATTGTCACATAGTACTAACATCATATAAACAAATAATATTCTCCGATCTATCATTAACATGATAAACAACTGACAAAGAAAACTTAATGAAGTTTACTTGTTTTTAAAATTGCCATTTAGCATAAAATGATGATAAAGAGGGGTTGCAGAGATTCAACAAATAACAGCCAACAAACTATAATCCACTATTACTAAAGAGATAAACAAACAAAATAAACAAAAATGCGAAAGATTTACTATGTATTGAATAAGTTGCCAAATAAATTTTAACTACGCATAACCAGTAAATGAAAATATCTGAAATTTTGATAAATAACTATAATATTTGTAGGCCTTAAGCAACATATGGATCTAATCTCCATGTTTAATTAAAATTAATTATTGAAAGTATGTTTTCATATATAATTATATATATTACTATTGCACAACATGTCTTTCAAATTGCAAAGCAGTTTGCACCGTCTCGACCTGTAGAAAACAGACATACCAAGTATGCAATGTTAACTGGATTCTTATTTTAAGGGTCAAACTGCTTGTATTCTGACATCACTTACTTAAAACCCAATGTCAACCTATGTATTCTGAAGTTATAACTAAATCAGTAAATTGTAATTGAGAATGAATTTAAATTCATTAAACTTATGTTTCAACAATTTGTTGGTACTCAGAGAATGATACTCAAAACTGGTAGGCCATACCATGAAAGTTATGAATTGACAATGCAAGCTGAAAATTTTGCATTTTTGTGAAAAACTAACTGCAACCATAGTTAACTTAAACATAGGACCACTATTGTAAGAATTATCATTACCTTGACAATTGAAAAACTGGTTATAAATCTAGTAGTGACAAAAACATTTACTTCGTGTTTCATGATTTAAATATAACTGTCACCAACATTATCAGTGCATTTGTGACTTTGTAAATAACATGAAACAAATTTTTACAATGGAATAATATTGAGTACAACTATGTTATCCTCATTCTGCAAGACATGGACATGTTTAACCAGTGAGGGAATTAAAATTTACTACTTTTTCCCCCCCAATACAAGAACCAATCAGAGAAAGGAAATCGAATGAGGAGGGAAGAGGGAAAGAGGGATCGGAAAGGGTAACGAGGGTTGTGATAGTGTACGAAGGATTAGTTTGAGGGTGTCTTAATTTGTTACGGAAGAAAGACAAAAGCACTTGTATAAGACCACAATAATAAAGAAGTTAAGGAGACAAAAACACTTGTATAGGATCACAATATGAAAGGACTCATTGACATAATTTATTCTTTTTCCTATATGACATTATTAGTATGAATGTTTTTAAAATTAAGTAGAAATCCATGAAATTTTCCATCGCATCTATTGGATTATTTAATATTTGTAATAGTTTTATAAACATAAAACAATTTAATTTATTGTGAAGTAATTCTTATATTCATTTAACAATAACAATAATAATAATATGAGAAATACAGATCGAGTGATTTCAAAATCACACTATGCGCAACTCTAAATGACAGTGAGGACCCATGGTATTTTCTTTTGTCAGAAGGATCACATGAAAATCACCTTGATTCTACTTGTGTCCCCCCCCCCCCCAACACACACACAAAAAGTTAGTTTCAACTTAGATAATAAGCAAAATATTAGAGATGGTTTAGTTCTTATCGATGTGGATAGATAGGCTTAATATTCCATAAAATACCAAATGATATAGTATTTGATACAATAAGTTCATATTTGTAAATATATAGTATACTATAAAAAGCACGAGTTTAGATGATCCAGTGGTTAAATTTAACATTTTCAGTCTATCAATATAAAATCCCAACCTTTCATTTTATGTTGATCAAAATTATGATTAAGCAACAAACTTGGAAATATTAATGAGTTAAATTTAAAAAAGATATTCCTTCTCATTTATAAGGAACAATATTAACAACTAACAAACTTGAAAATACTGAAAAGTCAAATGCAAAATATTATAACTTTCAAAGTGGGAAATATTAATTCAAACATCCTCTATTAGCAGTCTAGGAAAATATAGACAATTACAAAATTGAAAATATTAATAAAAAATATAAAAAAGGAAGAAATTAATTAACAAAAAAGGAAATAAACTAAGCCAATATGTAGGCTGTAGCATAAATGAAAATCTTAATAATAAACAAAAAGGGAAATCAATAATGCTGATTCTCAATCACGAAAGTATCTAAAAAAAACCATATTCAAAAACAATATTTTTCCCTCTCAATCATCTACAATAATAAAGGAAAAAAATATTCTTTGAGAAGAATGGCAATCGATTATCATGGTAATTAACAAAAACAAGAAATAAACTGAGTAAACATTTTGGCCGTAGCATAAATGAATATCCCAATACTAAAACAAAAAAGAAAATTAATAAAGCTGAAACTCAATCGCCAGATTATTAGAATATATATCCGAAAATAACATATACTCCTCTCTAACAACATATACGGCGCAAGTTCCTTTTTTCTTGTTCATTTGCACGTGTGCATTTTATTAGTAACTTAAAATATGGATCTCGTATAAATTGTTGAGAAGTAAATGTGCAAATTAGTAGAAAGCATGATCGTACTTAAAAAGAATGCATTTTTTTTGTTGCTAGTATAGATGTCAGATGATGTAGTAGTTGTCTGAAAATTTTACTGGCTTCAAAGATAGTCAACACACCCAATGTACAATACACCTTATCATGAGCTGGTATAATAGAAGAATTAAAACATCTGTAGAAATGCATCTAGTCAGTCAAAATTACTTTTAAGACAAGTAACTTCTCATTCCTTGTTTTTCAGCCAACCATGAAACTACTCGTAAAGATTGAAATGAAGGTGCTAGCATAATATGAAAAAATCTCAAATATACAACAGAAGTTAGGTGAGCTAAGGACTAAGCATGCTATTTTTGCTCTTTATTGCATCAAATGGTGAAATAGCAGAAAAAAGTTTAAACTACTATCAACATGAAACGAGAAAACTGCAAATCAGTAAATAATGAATACCGAATACCGATATTTATGCAGACATTGTAACCATACCATCTTAAGAAGAAACAAGACACTAAAGTATACGGGCTTACAATAAATATTTCCATAAGGCTCGTATTTAACCAACAAATCACTTTAAAGAACAGCCTTTAACTAATTACTTCAAAGAGATATGAAAGCATTAGCCAAATATTTTAATGCGGCAAAAAAAAAAAAACAGTGTTTTGCCAAAACAGTGAAGTATAGAAGTGTGAGCACAGTTTCCCTATATATACATGTATGTATTCCAATCAGTAAAATGGCATAACGATATGGTTATACTCATCAAACATCAAATACAATTACTAACAAGAGCATCAATGATAAACATATTGGTGCCAAGTTCAGACTAGTTTGAGAACGAACAGCTTGAAAAGGTGCACACGCAATATGATCTCTTATATACTATAAGCTGACCACCTTAAGCAAAGCAGAGCATGTTAGGAATTGTGGACTCAAATACACTTAGACACGAAGAACTTGGAGTTGGAGAAGAAGAGAAGACGCGAAGAAGCAATAGTGGCAGCAAACAGTAGCAACAGTCGACCACCCGTCGACTGTTGTTGCTACTGCTTTTGGTGTGGGAGCAAACAGATGATTGGTGAATTCTTTTGGAACCAATAAAAGCTAACCATTTTACTACTTGCCGATGTTGACTGTTCTCAACGCTGCTGCTGGCCTGCAAAAAGTTCGAAACACCGGGATTGATCCCGGTGACAAATCCTCCGACGCTCAAGTCAGTAATCTAAAAAATTATGAAAGAGCTTTTTTGGATAAAGATACTGATTACCTTTATTATGGTGGGGGTAACGGGGTATTTATACTCGCCTTTGGAAACAATTTAAAGAAAATCATTTATCTCTGATCACATGTGTTTTCGGATAAGATATAGAGTTTAAATTCCTTCAGGATAAAGAGATTTGGTTTAAACCGTCTCTTAGGGATAATCATGAATTTAAATTACTCTTTAACTGATATGGGTTTGTTTATAATGAGTTATCACCCTAACCCAGTAGTGCAGATCTGTTTTGGGCTATCGGGCTTTTGAAAAGACTAAGTTTCCATTTTTGGACTCATTTGTAGGAGAAATTATTGTTTTACCCCTAAGGGCTTTGAGATTCATGCCTGACTTGAACGGTCCCGATTTGGTTCTATTTCTAGCCATATCACAAGCCCTCCACTCCTAAAGACTGAGTAGTTCGTCCATTTTTAATGGCTTATAAAATTTATTGGAGCTCTCGAGGACGTTTAGATCTCGCTTGGGGTGTACCAATGCTTCTCTGAGTTTGCAAAATACTCAGAATTAATTTTTAAATTTTCTGGATTTTTTTTTCAATTTTTAATCATTTTTCGAATTTTATATCCATTTTCCAAAATTCAATAATTAATTTTCAGGAATTCTAATTTCATAATTATTTTTTCGAAATTTAAAATTCTTTTCCGAATCAATAATTATTTTTAGAATTTTTTATTAATTTTCCAAAATTTTAATTATTTTTTGGATTTTTTAAATAATAAATCCGAATTAATAATTAAAGAAAAGAATTAAAAATATATCATGATGATGTGGACGAATCTAGAATGTCGATTGCGGTGCACGCGAAAATCGAGAAGATCAAGCAGCGTGCTGACGTTGACCGGTCAACGCTTCCTTGCCCATTTTCGATCGATTTTCGATCTGTTCGACGAGCGCTGCCGAACGACGTGGCTCCTTCGGCACATCGACACATAGCATTGACTGGTCAACGCTATTCACACTGTTTCAGTTCGATTTTCCATCTACTCGGCACATGTCGCCGAACTACGTGGCATCTTCGACGCAACGACACGTGGCATTGACTGTAACGCTCTTCACCCCATTTTAATTCGGTTTTCCATCTGCTTGGATCGCGTCGCCGAACTACGTGGCATGTTCGACTCAATGACACGCGGTGCTGACCATTGACGGGTCAACGCGTTTCACCCCGTTTTAGTCTGGTTTTCCATTGTTCGGTTCTGGTCGCCGAACATTGGAGATACTTCGCCGAGGCGACACGTTGCGCATCGACCGTTTGACTAGTCAACATATTTTGCACCATTTTTCAATTAGGAATCGATTTGTTAGGTTTTGGTCACCAAACGTTGGAGATGCTTCGCCGAGGCGATACGTGGCGCATTGACCATTGACCAGTCAGCACATTTTGTGCCATTTTTCAATCGGAAATCAATCTGTTCGGTTTTGGTCGCCGAACGTTGGAGATGCTTCGGGCGAGGCAACACGTAGCGCATTGACTATTGACCGTTTGACTAGTCAATGCATTTTGCGCCATTTTTCAATTAGGAATCAATCTATTCGATTTTGGTCACTGAACGTTGGAGATGCTTCGCCGAACCGACACGTGGCGCATTGTGCGTTTGACCGTTGACCAGTCAACGTATTTTGTCACTTTGGCTTCTCGACCGTTGCGTGTTTCTATCTGTTGGGCTTCCCCATTGTTTTGAGGGCCCGCGAGCTCGGAAGCCCAACCATCGCGTGACCATCTATAAATCCTCCCTCCCACTTCTACCTTACTTTCTCAAACCCTCTCCCTCAAAATTTCTTGTTGTGCGGCAAAAACTCGCTCTAAAAAAACTCCGGCAAATTTTTCTGATCTCCGACGAGGGATTCCGACCGTAGTTGTCATTTTAAGAGGTAATATATTTATTATTTATTAAGATGTCTACGATTTCCTCGGGCGGTGAGACCTCCCCTCCGGTCGTGTCGAAGCACAACCACCGACCCCTCTTTCTAGAATGGAGAAGGAGAAAGACATCGAGGAGTCTCATTTGGCTGTCATGGAGACAGTTGTAGAGATAGACAGGAGGATGGAGGAGTTTGGGAGATATTCGATCGCAGTGTCGCATATCAGCGGAGTTAGAGAGTACTCCGCCGAAGAGCTGAGACGAGTCGAGTAAGGCATAACGCGATTTTATGAAGAGAATGAGCCGTGCGAACATTCCGAAGTAGATTTCTTCGATATTCACAAAGGCGGATTTACTCACTATACGAGTGTTACAAGATCCCAGCGGAGTTTGAGTTGGCGTTACCAAGCCCCGGAGTTAGAGCATATTCGCCTAGCTCTCCAAAGTTGTGTGTCTTCCCCTTCAACGCCTTTCATGAGGGGCTCCGTCTTCCTATCCACCAGTTTGTGAGAGAGGTTATGAGGTGGTACGGTTTGGCCCGATACAATGTATGTTGAACATGTGGAGACATGTTAATGAATTTGTGCTACACTGCCAGGCTGCGGGGTTCGAGCCGCGGCTCAATGTGCGGCGAATGTTATACAAGATCCACCAGAATAATAGAGCAGAGTATCAGTTCTATCTCACTCACCGTAAAGGTGTGAAGTTAAAACCCCGATTCAATTAAGAGCTGGAGGCATAAGTATTTTGTGATTCGCAATCGTGAGCCGTGGGAGACTCCAACGGCGTGGAGGAAGACGGTGCCAAAGAGGGCAAAGGTAGATCCGATTTTGAGTTCTGAGGAGTTAGATATGGTGAGAGCTCTTTTAGCTCGGTCGTCTTTGGGTTGGAGAGAGATAACCGAGGAGGATCTTTTCAAGGGGGTCTCAGCTTGATGAACCCTAGTACGCGTCTCCTTTTATATGTTTATTTTATCTTTTGCGTTGTATCCATTTCTTTCATTGCCTTATCATCTCTGTGTCTTCTCTTGCAGGAGAGATTGGTATGGATTTCGACGCGATAATGTCTAAAAGATTGGGCTTGAGCAGTAAGAGTCCCGAAGAGAAGAAGAGAAAGAGGCCAGCCCTTAAGCCCACGCCGTCAAAGGTTACCAGGAATTTGGGGGTTGCTACTCCTGTGGTGGACTTAGAGCCTCCCCATGCTGCCCCAATTACTACTGTTGCTGGTGGATTTTCTTTGTCTGCGGCCCTAGCTCTAGAGGCCCCGCCTCTTACCGCGGAGGTCGATACAATCCTGACTGATGAGCTGAAGATATTTGTCCCCGATTGGCAGGTCAAGAGGCACGACAGTTTTCTCGACGAATCGGCAAGTTGCATGGATGCGATTCGCTATTTGGCACCTGAGGAGTTGGATATGGTGAGAGCTCTTTTAGCTCGGTCGTCTTTGGGTTGGAGAGAGAATCGAGGAGGATCTCTTCAAGGGGGTCTCAGCTTGATGAACCCTAGTACGCGTCTCCTTTTATATGTTTATTTTATCTTTTGCGTTGTATCCATTTCTTTCGTTGCCTTATCATCTCTGTTCTTCTCTTGCAGGAAAGATTGGTATGGATTTCGACGCGATAATGTCTAAGAGATTGGGCTTGAGCAGCAAGAGTCCCGAAGAGAAGAAGAAAAAGAGGCCAACCCTTAAGCCCACGCCGTCAAAGGTTGCCATGAATTTGGGCGTTGCTATTCCTGTGGTGGACTTAGAGCCTCCCCATGTTGCCCCAATTACTACTGTTGCTGGTGGATTTTCTTTGTCTGCGGCCCTAGCTCTCGAGGCCCCGCCTCTTACTGCGGAGGTCGATACGATCCTGACTGATGAGCTGAAGATATTTGTCCCCGATTGGCAGGTCAAGAGGCACGATAGTTTTCTCGACGAATCGGCGAGTTGCATGGATGTGATTCACCATTTGGCCACCCCGAAGGATAGAGCCTCGATGGAGCACGAAACTGTGGGCGACTTGGTCTTGGAGATTGCCAAGGCATATGACGATAAGTTTTTTTTAAAATTTTGACATTGCATTATCATTTTTGCCGAGTGCCGAAGTTTTCCCGTTTATGATTTCGAGCCGTCTTTTTTCCAGATCACTCGTCATTTAGCTACTTGTTGAAACAAGTAGCGGGGCAGGAGCATGAGCTAAGGGTGACGAGGAATAGAAAGAGATTGGAGCGGTTGAAGTCCACTAGGCAATCGTAGGAGGCGATGCTTCAAGCGGAGACTCAAGCTACCTGGATCGCGCTGTCAGAGGCGGCTTTGGCGAAGGGGAAGGAGCAAATTGTCCTGGAGTGGGAACTAGCGGCCAAGGAAAGAGAGGTTGTCGTTGATTCCACAGTAGCGAAGGCGAAGACCGAGGCAGAGGGCTACCTGGCAACGAATATGGATAAGGCGTATGCTAGGGTAGGGCCCTTGATGGAGTTAGTAAGCAGGTTCCTAATTTCGATCGTTCGGGGTATGCCTTGTTCAAGGAGGTGCATGCCGCTAGTGAGGAGGGGTCAGGAGAAGCGATGGAGGAAAAGGACGCAGTGGATCCTTCTGTCGCGACCGTAGAGGGATCGAGTGCTGCAGAGGGAGGTGGAGAGGAGACGTGCGCTCTCAAGGTTCCTTCTACCGAGGTGGAACCCTGATTCTTCTTCATTGTTGTTTTTTACTTTTGCTTAGCCTAGGACTTTTGTATGGATGCCTAATAGCGGACTGACCACCGCTTGATGTATCTTTATTTTGAATCAATGAAAATCTCATTTTGGTTCTCCTAACTTGTGTTGAAATGTCTGAATTTTTGTATTAGAGTCTTTGGCCTTTCTGTGATCACGACCGTTCTTGTTGAAGTAACTCTTTGTTCTTTTGTCCTGGCAGATTGTCGTGTATGACGGGGAAATTTATTATTCAAGCGAGATCGCCCGCCTCCGTACCAAACTCCAAGTGATGGAGCAGGAGCTTGGTTGCTTACGAGATAGGCTTTTCAAGGCAGAGACGGAGCTTAGTCACTTAAGAAGGGTGTTAGCTCGCAGGGAGACCGAAGCAAGGCATTTTGGCGAAGTTTTTCAGGATCAGTTCCCAGCTAAAGTGGAGGATTATTGTAGCAAAAGCGAAGGTCCCCTTGCCAAAGCTGTAGCGGAAATTGATGCAGTGATTGAATCTCTTCGGCGTTTTTTACTCGAAAGACCACCACCGAAATAAATGAGCTGAAGAACATAGTGCTTGAGAAGAGCTTAGAGGTAACTCTCTTGAGGAAGGCCGTCTTCGAGACTTCGGGGGAAACATGTCAGGCCAGTCTGGCGCGTGCACGATTTGGTCATTTAAAGTTTAGGGTGAAGAACAGTACTCTTAAGGAGATCCTTGTTGAGCGAGAGGTAAAGATTAACCGACTGAGGCAGCTTCTCGAAGGAGTCAAGACTAAGAGTACCTCTTGTTCCTATGAAGAGTACGAGCAAGGACAACCGTTCCACGAATTAGCTCTTCGCTCGTACGGAGCTTCGAAGAATCCGGGAGATGCCCAAATCGATGTGGCTGGTGCTTCGAGCACCTTTTCGGCTAGAGAGGCAGCACGTAATGTAGATCATGCGGTTCGAACTCGATCTGTTGGGCTTGAGTCCTCTTCAGGTGGTCCGAGAGAGTGGGGAGGCGCTTCAGATGCCGAATGGAACCACAGACCCCGAGTATCTCTTAGAAGGATCATCCCCTGCCATGAAGGGGTAAAGGTGGCTCTAGGAGAATGTCTAAGGTTGTAAGGAGTTGTAATTTAGTTCTTGTTTCTTTAAACTTGTATCGAGGTTTTGAATTTGAATGAAAAGATTCTCCAAGTGTTGAAGCGTTGTTTATTTCATTGTATCCCTTCTGTATTGTGAGTATTGTTTAAGAGTTTCAACAATTATGGGAGCAATTTTGAATGGTGAGCTGTTCCGCACTTTGCTTGTTTGCAGGTGACTAGAGCGACGTCGAACCAAGTGTTGGACTCCGAACTTGTTGTTTGAGAGTTTCAACATTTGTGGAAGCAATTCTGAATGGTGAGCTGCTCCGCACTTGCTTGTTCGCAGGTGACTAGAGCAGCGTCGAACCAAGTGTTGGACTCCGAACCTATTGTTTTGTGTTTGTGGTCATCGTGACTTGGGGCACGTATGCATTAGGCTTAACGGATTTTGCAGATAAATAAACTAAGTTTTTATAAAAGAGAAACTAGGTAAGTGGCTGCTTTTATGTTGCAAGGCTTTATTACATGCTTTGGCCTCGTCACAAGTATCGGCCTTATTGAAAGAAAAAACAAAACAACTGAAAGATAGGGAAACTAGCTTTCTTGATGCTTTATCAAGTGTTCGGTGTTCCAGGTCCTTGGTATCTTATTTCCCCCCGGGTCTTCAAGTTGATATGCTTCAGGGCGAACAACTTTGAAGATCCTATATGGTCCCTCCCAATTCGAAACTAGTTTTTCTTTCTTGCGAGGGTAAGATTTCTAGCTTGCGAACTAAGTCTCCTTCCCTGAGGTTCGTGGAGTGGACCCTCTTATTGTAGGACTACTCGACTCTTTGTTGATAGATCTTTTGTTGAATGGATGTTCTCTCTCGGATCTTGTTAATGAGGTCGAGGTTGCCTCGGAGGTCGTTGGAGTTCTGTTCTTCACTGAAGGATAGTAGGCAGGGAGAGAGTAGGCCGACCTCGAAGAGTATGAGAGCTTCAGAGCTATGTTAGATTGAAGGGAGATTCTCTTGTCGGGGTTCTCTTGGTTGTTCGGTAGCACCAAAGCACATTGGGTAGCTGTTCGACCCAAAGTCCTTTTGAGGATTTGTCATCTTTTCTTGAGGTTGCTAAAAATTTGTCGGTTGGCGTTCTCTGCTTGAGCGTTGGACTGAGGGTAGGAAATTGAGGAGAATCACTATTGGATGCCGAAGTTGGTGCAGAATTTGCGGAACGTCGCCCCTGTGAATTAAGTTTCGTTGTCGGTCACCAGAATTCGAGGTATGCCGAACCGACAAACAATGTTGTCTCAAAAGAACTGCTGGACCCTATTCTCCGTGATCGTTGCTAATGGCTCGGCATCGATCCACTTGGAGAAATAATCGATTGCCACAACAAGAAATTTTCTTTAACCGATTGTTGGAGGGAAAGGTAGCAAAGGGGATTGGACTACATATGGAAGAGAGCTTGGCTTGAGGTGCACATCGAATGGATGAGAACCTTTAGCAAGAAGTACATTGACGAACATATTGTTAAGCACCGCTTAGGAGCGTAAGCCAGAAGTAACCATGATTTAAGATCTAGCGGGCGAGGGACCTAGCTCCCATATGAGCACCCCCGTCCCTTCATGAATTTCCCTAAGGGTGTATTGGGCTTCTTCGGGAGATAAGACACCGCAGATATGGCCAGCCATCTATCGTAGTGTAGGAGCGCTCAATGAGTGTATCGCTCGACTCTTGTTCGAAATTTTCTAGCTTCTTTTGGATCTGTGGGGAGACAAGGCAGGGCCACTTCAGCCCGGATGTACTTCTCACTCCTCAGCAGAAGTTCTAAGAAGTCTAGCGAGAGATGCCTTTAGGTTGGCATGGTTGATGTTGTGTCTGAACGCTGCGGATGCTACTGATTGGTCGAGAGAGGCAATAGATCGAGCTTCGGCAGTAAAGCGCCAAACATAATCTCTTAGGCGTTCCCCTTTCCTTTGACTAAGGGCTAGCAAGGATACACTTGTTTTTTCAGCTCGACAGCTGCAAACAAAGTGGTTAAGGAAGAGCTCCTCAAACTGGTCAAATGAGAAGATGGAAGTTGGGAATAAACGGGAGTACCATTCCCTGGCCGGTCCCTTTAACGTTGCTAGGAAGGTCTTGCAGAGGAGCGCATCTGAGGCTTGATGAATCATCATGAGAGTTTTAAAACTCTCAATATGATCAGCCAGATCAGATTCCCCGTTGTAGGATTCAAAATGAAGCGGTTTAAAGGTTTCAAGGACAGGAGCTTCCATGATGGTTCTGGAGAATGGGGGTCTGCTCGAATGGAAGCTCTTGGTCTGTTGACCTTCTTCAAGGTTGATCTTGCTGAGGCGTTTCTCCATTTCTCGAAGGCGGTGATGAATCGAGTCGTCCCTCTGGTCGGATCTAATCGACCCTCAAGACTCCTTCATGAGTGGTGGCATGGTGTGGGATAAGTGCTTGTCAGTCGTGATCTGGAGCGAGGTTAAAAGATCGCAGGATGTCATCTTTGAAATTTCAGAATTCTACCTGGGTGACCGGGTGCCTCTCCATCCTGGCGATCCCTTGGCGCTGACCGACTCGCAGCGGTGTATCTTCTTCGCTGGCGACGGGGAGGAGAACCCCTTTGCCCCCTTGGGGAGGGGGCCTTATGGATCTCGGCCTCCGGGGAGAACGACTCCTCTGATTTCTCCGGCATTTTGGATGAGGGGCCTCGTCACGAGCTCATCTCTCATCCAAATGGGTTCGAAGGTCAACCCTTGCTGGCGGTTGACTATGATTTGACGAAGGTCTCTGGACCCCTGACGACCTTGCGAGGCCACCGAGTTGGTGGAAGGATTGTGGACCGAGACATGGTCATGAAAAGGATGTTGTTCTTGACGGCTTCGACGGGAGCCCCCCAGCGCAGTCCCTCTGGATGTGGGATGAGCTTGTTGGGGAGGCGGCTGTTCAGATTAATGCTAATGAACTTGTTGATCTTGTTATAGGAAAACATCCGAAGGTGGAGGTGGAGGAAGAGAGGTGGCTCTTCGGCTTGACACCGCCGCCTTCCCTTTTTCCTTTGGAGACATGGCTGAAAACCACTTTCACCGGCGAGTATGGTCGGATTGCTTTTTCTGATTCCCACAGACGACACCAATCTGTTACTGCTGATTTTGGTGTGGGACCAAACAGATGATTTGTGAATTCTTTTGGAACCAATAAAAGCTAACATTTTTACTACTGGCCGATGACCGCTCTCAACGCTGCTGCTGACTTACAAAAAGTTCGAAACACCGGAATTGATCCCAGCGACGAACCCTCCGACGCTCAAGTCAGTAATCTGAAAGATTATGAAAGAGCTTTTTTGGATAAAGATACTGATTGCCTTTTTTATGGTGGGGTACAGTCGCCTTTGGAAACAATTTTGAGATAATCATTTATCTCTAATCCCAGGTGTTTTTGGATAAGATATAAAGTTCAAATTTCTTCATAATAAGAGATTTGGTTTAAACCGTCTCTTAGAGATAATCATGTTACTCTTTAACTGATCCGGGTTTGTTTATAATAGGCTGTCACCCTAACCCGGTAGTGCAGATCCATTTTGGGCTTTCGGGCATTTGAAAAGACCCAATTCCCATTTTTTGACCCGTTTGTAGGAAAAATTACCGTTTTACCCCCGAAAGCTTTGAGATTCGTGCCCGATTTGAACGGTTCCGATTTGGTTCTATTTCTAGCCATATCAACTGTGCAGCTGACCGTGTGCTCTCTGTTTATGAATTGAAGAATTGTAGCCGACCACCAAGGAGGACAGTGCGTTTATTTGGATTGCAGGTTTGGATCCAATTATGCTGTAATTGTGTTTATCTTTTCTGGTTTACCTAAGTGCTATATATATATGTATATAGGTGTGAACTCTAGGGTTAAGCAATTAAGAGAAAACGGTTAATCATACCATTGTACAACTTCAAGAGAGGTGAGTGCCGAGTGTTTCAAAGGTGAAAGAGAGAGATTACAGTTTGATCTCTTTGTATCTTTGTATTTCTAGAGTAAAAAGAAGTATTGATTACCTCTGCATATTATTATTATTGTATTCTTGTGGTAGATCTTGTTATTGGTGGATCTAGATCTTGTGGGCGTGTTAACTTCCGTTGTGGGCACTACAAAGCAAACTAATGAACTAAGAATATTACAAAAAAAAATACAAGTACCTGGGATATATGCTCTGCAGCTGCAACTCTTCGTTTAACCACTTCAACATTTGCTATGACAAGAGTGTTAGGAACAGAGCCATCAGTCTGCAAAATTACCACAGAGTGAGAGAGAGAGAGAGAGAGAGATCACAGGGTAAGTGATGACGGTAGTCAATCAGTAAGTTACACATTTCAAAATAGTATTAGTTAACACTCACAGAAACAATTTAAAAATAGAAACTCGCACAAGTTTACATTTCATTCCATTTTTCACATGTACCTAAATTTTACTCGTGATAAATTGTTATATGATCTACTTCTGTAGAACACTTTCTCCTACAAAAAATTGGCATCACCCGTATCAGATATGAGACAGGGTCATCCACATATTGAAAAATATGTAATCATTTACTCACTCAGTTACTCAAAGCATGTAAAAAAGGAATGTGCTGCCTCCTTGACAAAAAACAATTTTAGATCACTTTGCCATTTTTAGGTTCTTTCACAATGAAATAACGTAAATCATTTACTTGCATCATATCTAATTTGCTCACCCTCAATAATCTAAAGACCATTTACCTTCATCCAGACATCCCTCACATCTCTCTCTAAGTGTTCAGGGAATTTGGAGGATGCCAATAGCTCATTTGTAGTTACAGCAATTTCACAACTGGGAATTCGGTACTAAATATGAGATGGGTGACATAATTCTCACGTCTTTCGTGAAACATTATCCACCATAGCCAACCTCATTTTGATGGGAAAAGGGTTAGATGATGAGTTTTTAAAAAGTTTTATGAAATAACTATATAGATAAATAAAAGCAAGTAGCCACGGTTTTCTGTGTACATTTTCAGCTCACGTCATAAAAGGATGGTCCTGCCTGTCTAGAAATCACAGAAAGAAAGGAAAATAAAACTATGGATGCAAAGTAACTGCAACCATTACAACTCATGGTAAATTTTAAACTCAAATTAGTAAATGAACATGAGTGAAGAAATATGAAATAAAAACAAAATTAATGAGGTTGGTTTGAAACCTTGAGCTACATTGACATGTACTCAATTGACGTAATGAGGCTAAATTAAAAACTGGAAAAACAGTGTAACCCATTACCACTGTGCATTAAGATTGATAATACTTGCCTGCTCAGAAAGGTAAAGACGTTGACGATTCTTGTATGTAGCCTGCTCTAGTTGTGGACCCCACCTTTTTCCAAACAATAAAAAATGGATCAAAAATAGTAGATGAATTTGCATTATTGCAGCTCTATTAAAGATTGTAAAGATGTGTTTGGTTTGTGGTAGAGCTACACGGTTTCCAAATGCATGCAGAAACAACTAATGCAGTCGGTATTGCACACAATTTTTTGTTGATTGCAACTTCAAATACAATTCGCTTTGGTGATAGATTCAAAACACAGTTTTATTCTCTTCTAGCTTCTTCATACCAAAAGGAAACAAATTAATCTATTGCCAACACATACCTAGAGTTTTTTTAACAACAACAACAAAACTCTTCTATGAACTCTGCTCTTTAAAGTTGGCATGGTGAAAATCAGACCATTATACCAAAGATATGCATCCAAGAACAAACTGCTACTAATTTAATCAAGGTCAGGGAGTGCATGAAGCCTTCACCGTCTATACTAAGTGGTCTGTCCTAAAATACATCTCCTTTATTAAGTTGATGAAAACAAAGTTGGACCAACAGTATTGTTCTATTTTTATTTATAATCAAGAGACATTTCCACATCAGCGCGATTCTAATTATTATTTACAATTGTATATCTGCAAATCATGCTTTTTGTATCATGTGTATGTTTGGTGTATGCACCATGGCCTTGCTCAAACGTCAAAACTCCACAAAATATTTTAATTAATACATGCCCCGAAAAGGAATGTTATGTAGCAAACATGGTAACACAGACACCTACAAAAGACATTCATTTTCAAGTTGAACAGTGATGGTGTTGGTAGAGATATTTCTCTTTTGACCAATATACATGAAGGCAAAATAAATGAACTTTCAACTTCTTCATTAACTACAAACATAAAGTTTGTCTAAATTGACAAAATAAAAAATAAAAACATCGTTTCTTCCAGCCAAAGGTAATCAAACCAATTTGGTTTAAGCTTGTCATCAAAAAACACAGCCAAACGCACTTCTAATTTCACATGCATTGCATTTAACTGTAAACCCGCAAACTATTTCTTCAAATATATACCATAAAGGAACATCATGTAACAGACTCCATAAAGGCTCATTCTTTCTGGAGTTCACTAGTAAAAATAATTAAAGCTGCCTTCTTTACCAATACACAACCAGAGTTACTTGATTTCTAGTCTCGTCCGATTAACCCTAGCCGACAGATCCACCACTTCAACCTAAAAAGGACAGTTGGTTTTTTCCCATAAAAGGGAAATCAAACTCAATGTATCTCAATCACGCAATTTCTATGGTAAGATCCCTATTTACCACAAAATTAACTTCGATCACGCAATTTCTATGGTAAGATCCCTTTTCACCACAAAATTAGATTCTTACAGCTCACATCAACTAAAATGAACATTATAATTCCCTGCAAATCCTAATCCGAAATTTAAAAAAATCACCCCAAATGTTAGGAACTTTTTTACCTGCAAGAGAGTGAAGGCCAGGGGAGGCATTCATTGGTGAACCAGTCATAGAGGACAGGAACAAGTACCCGCCATTTGCGAAAATATGACCTCCTTTCAGCTAATTGATTGTTCACTCTTTGACTTGATTTCCTTCTCTTCATCATCTTCTCCCTCTCTTCTCTCTCTCTCTCTCTTCTCTCTCAACCTAGAGAAAGGAGACGGCGGTGAAGAAAATCAGATTTAGGGTTTTTTAATTGGGGATCTGAGGATAGCAACGGGTTAGAAATCCAATTGCGGATCTTTACCCAAATCCGCATACTTGGACACGATTGTCTATTCACATGTAAGCCATGTGGTTGTCCTATGGTTGTAAGGGTACTGGATTACTTTCTGGTGTTATGTGAAAGGTTTCGGGTAAGGTTCACGTGTCTTTTACTCTCCTAAAATAGGAGCATTTCTTTTGTTTGCATCTATACTTTTGCATGATTACCTCAAATGAATTTCTAAATAAACATTTTTTTGAATCAAAAATACCAAATATATCCCTCTACTTAGGTAAGTTGGAGAAATTATAGACAAAAAAGGAAAGTAGTACAACATTTTTAGGTGGAGAGGACACGCTTGGCATTGATCCCGGCTATTAGTGATCCATGATGGTTCTCTCCTCAGTGAAACTAATCCGAATCCTACAGGAAATAAGGGTAATACTATGTGCACAACTTTATGCCAAACCCTGATGAGGTACAATCTTTACCAATCCTTGTATTTACAAAGATTCGTGCATTTGCAATATGGTGGAGATTGTGCCCAAGGTTCAAAAATTGAGTACCAGGTATGATATCATGTTAATGAAAAAAAAAATGGTATAGCAGTCGGTATAGGCCAAATCGGCAACATCGGATTGGTGGATCAAATTATTGGTGTAAGGTGTTTTTTTTAAATAAAAATAATATTTAAATATTTTGTGTTGCTGAATATAATATTTTACAATTTTCTATGCATAGCTAACTCAAAAATATTGAAATTGCATATTAATTACTCACAAATCGCTATTTGCATATGCAACACTAACAAAGCGGGGTCCAATTAAAAATAGCCCCTTGATTATTTTTCATCCAAACAAAGAGAATATTCCCTTTTTTAAAACAAACTTACAGTATTTTGATTGTTATATCCCTGTCCCTTCCACCTTATCATCCCCAACAACTATTTTTTCCTTCTTATATTACAAAACCCTAGTTCTCAACCCTTTCTTCCTCATCTTCATTAATCCCATAGGCCATTTGGGTTTCATAAGATGAGGAAGAAAGGGTTGACAACTACGTTTTATAACAGAAGAAGTGAAAATAGTTGTAGTGGTAAATAAGGAGAATGAATGAATACAACGGTCAAAAGTGTGTTTAAAAAAAATATTCCCCTTGTTAGCATAGAAATTAACCAAAGGGGGGCTATTTTTAAATGGACCCCACTTTATTGGTGGTGTATATGTAAATAATGAATTGTGAATGAGTAATCTGCAATGTTGAGATTTTTTAGTAACATGAGGGCAAAAAACCAAACATTTTAATATTTTTAAAAAATAATAATTAATCAATCTATTTATCTTTTTAATTTGTCGGCTCAGTGGTATTGTTCAAATCCAGCTAATCCAACATCCTTCTTAGCCGATCCCTGATCCGAATCATTAATCCCATCCGATCTTTTGGATGATGATTGGATCACCCCCTCCAAAACCGATTGGTTTAGCCAATCTGGATCAGGATCGGCCGATCCTCGAAACAATGATTGTGCCACATTTGATTGTGCCATTAAAGTTTGTGCTCAACGGTTACTTCACATGGTATTGCACTGATCATTCCACATCAGTGCAATTCCATTATTGTTTTTACAATTTTAGTGTATCAGCAACTCATGCTTTTGTGTCATGTGTATGTGTTGTGCACATGATCCCCTGATGACCACTCACATATTGAGTCACGGATGCCCTCCTTTCATAGTCCTAATAGAAAACCTCTTTTAAAACCAAGCAGGCAAAATAGTTTTGTTCAGTGGTAGACCACTTAGCTAGTGAGCAAGAGGTTGGCAGTTCAAGGCCACCTTTAGTTCCCAATTAATATAATAGTGGGGGAGAGTGAGTTGGAGTGCGACCATGGCCTTACCCAAAACTCCACAGAAAAATTTAATTAACACACCCCCATAAAAGGAATGTTATGTAACAAAATGGTAACATGAACACCATACAAAGACATTCCTTTTGGAGTAGAATAGTGGTGGTAATAGTAGCAACACTTCTCTTTTGATAGAATAGTGGTGGTAATAGTAGCAACACTTCTCTTTAGAACTATACACTCAATGGCCAACTAAAATAAACTTTCCAAATTTTCATTAACTATTACCATTCATCCAAATTGGCACACAAAAATCATAGTTTTTTTTTTCTAACCGAAGGTAACCAAACCAGTTTTGTTCAATCATTTCACCAACGACAGAAAAAAACCCCGCTTCTAATTCCACAAGCATTGCATTTAACTACCTTAAATAAACCCACAAACAGCAAACACTTGCCATAAAAGGAACACCATATAACATATGCCTTCTTTACCAACCCACTAACCCTAGCCGTCAAAAAACAGACTTTTTTCCCCCAAAATAAGGAGATCACGCTCAATGCATCTCAATCACGTAATTTCCACAGCAAGATCCCATTTTTTACCACTAAATAAGTTTCTTAGGGTTTACAACAACTGAAATGAACACTAGAATTGTCTACTAACCCTAACCCTAACGAAATTAGCCCCAAATTTTAAGGTTTTTTGGTACCTGCAAGAGAGGGAAGGCCAGATGAGGTTGTGGTTGGCGAGCCAGTCGTAAAGGACCGGAACCAGTGTCTTCCATTGAGTGTAGCGATCGTCGACGGTTTGACCCGATTTGCCTCTCTCTTTCATCCTCTTTCGCTTTCTCTCTCTAGCTAGAGGAAGACGAATATGGTGGAGATGGACGAGGGTTTCTGGGATTTAGGGGTTTTTTTGAATTGGAGGTGGAGGATTGGGACGGGTTAGAGCATCCACAGTCCTTAGGCAAATTTGCATAAAATGCATATTTTTCTAAAATGCATAAAATCCATATTTTTGCATCAATAGAAAAATATGCATATAAATATAGCAATATACATATTATTAGAGGCGATTTGTAATTTTTAATATTTTTAAAAATTTACGCGCAAACAAAATATAAGTAATTTTTTATTATTATTATTTTTCGTCCGATAAAATCCAGAATTTAAATAAAAAACTTAAATCTTAAACTCTTAATTTGTTTAGTTAGTATTTTATTTAAATTTTTAGTTAAATAATTAGATAATTAATAACATAATTTAAAAAATAATTAACAAAAAAACACTGGCACCGTGGGATGTTTTGTCTCGTCTGGGTTCCACGCGAACAATTTTTTTTTTATTTTAAAACCCTTTAAAAATGCCCCCAAAAAAAATTTAAAATAAAATAAAATATCCATCATATTTCGTCCGTCTAAAAGATTGTTATATTTTGTCTTTTTTCCACTGCAACGAAACACTGAAATGCTATTTCAAATATGCATATTTACATATTTTACATACAACGACTGTGGATGCTCTTAGAGATCTAGTTACAAATTTGTATCCTGATGCATGTGTTGGTCATTAACGATTGTAACTTATTTCGGTGTTACCAAAAAGGGTGCAGATTATATGAACCATGAGTCTCATTTTCAGTTAATGAGCCCATTAATTACTCTATTAAAGATTCTTTAAAATGTAATGCTACACACTATCTTTCTCTTTACTACATTATTAGTAATTTACACGTGTGATGCATGTTTTAATAATTTCAAAAAATAAAAATAAAAATTCTGACGTAAGAAGGATTTGAACTGGAAACCTCCTTTATATTAGTTATGTACTCGCGTTGCACATGTTGGTAGAATGAAAAAATGACAAATGACACTAAAGCCTTCTCCCATTATGATATTAGAGATTAGAGATATTAGAGATTTGAGATTAGATAGTACACAGTCAGTAAATGTTATTGTAGAGTAGGTGTAGAGTATGTGGTAGAAAAGAATAGTGAAAATTTATATAACGGAGATTCAAATTTAAAATATGGTCACCCTAGCTAACTTAGCTAGGGAGACATTTTAAAATTTATATAACGGAGATTCAAATTAAAAATCTACACTGTTAGATGTGAACTACACTTTAAAAAGTATGTGTGTACAGAATTTTAAAATAATTCGATGAGATTTAACTGTTTATCATGCAATGGAAAATTTATCTATATAATAAAACACAAGGCAATTCAAAAGAAAGCTATCAAGTGGCTCTCCTTCAATTGGAAGAAAATCAATGGTCCAGATTTATGTTCACAAAAGATATTTTTCCGCCCTACTGTACCTACAGTCCCCGTCACTGTAGCTACATTAGCCACATTCAGATTTATACTTTATGTTGCGTGAAGTAGTTGATATTTGTTTGGGTTTTGAAATTAATTAAACTCTAATCCATACTTTTAATTAATTAAGACAAGACTAATTAAAATCACACTAATCTTAATTAAGAACAGCTTTAATTGTTGTGGTTTAATTAGTCTTTTTTTTAATTAATTAGAATTTAAGGATTAAAAGTTAATTAGTTTCAATCTAATTAAGCTTAATTAACCCAACCAAAACATTAAGGATTAAGTTTAAATTAAATTAATTAATCCCTAATTTTGAATTAATTTCATGTAAAACAAAAGGTAAAAAAATGTTTTAAATTACTTTCGCTACAGTATTGCTACAACCAAAACAAAGCTAACATTTAATTATTGCTACAGTAAACCTATATTCAACCAAAATTACTTTTAAAAAATCAAATCGAAGAAATTGCTTTCGCTACAGTGCTTTTTCCTCTCTTCATTTTTTTACAATTAACCAAACCACCCCTAATTGTTTTAGTATATAATTATTTTACAACATTCTAATTATTTTTTTGGTAATGCTACACCTGCTCTCAAAACTAATATTTTTCTTTTTACTACCTTAGGTGGTACACTTTTAGTGGAGGTTATTATAAAGTATATGGTAGAAACATCCAATAGTAGTATGCCACCTAAGGTAGTAAAGAGAAAAGTGGTAGATTTGGTAGTTGGTGTAGCATTATCCTTATTTTTTATAACTTATCGTGTAGTCACTAACTAGATGGTATTGCATATAAATGTTGACCTATGTGATTTATTAGTCAAACATGATTGCATATATTTTACTGTTTACAGTGTTATTCATAGATTGCATCGTTCAGAAGACGCCCACAGGTAAACCAAGTTATTTTATAAAGGGTCTAAATTTACTTAATTTTTAGGCACCGTGATAAATGATTAAAATTTGTTATATTTATTTAAAATTTTGTACACAAATAACTTTTGTGATATAGATCATATCCAATAGTGTGGATTTCATTTTAAAGAGCTGATATATGACTTTTGAGATGTCTCCCTAGCTAAGTTAGCTACGGTGATACCCTAGCCCCCTTATTCTCAACTAGAAAAAGTTCAAAAATCAAATTCAATTAAAAAATGTGCACACTCAAAATATATGGACAAACTTAAACCAATACTCATGAAAGCATATACCACAAGCCTATATTCACACACACACACACACACACACACAAAAATAAAAAATAAATTAAATTAAAAAAACCTATACTAGTAGTTCAATAGTTATTCTCTTGTTATTGGTATTTGGGGTTAGTAGAATGCACACAGTAATACACTTGAACGCATGTATGTACAATTCTGCTAAAATCATGAAACCCCCAAAGTTTGGGCACAAAAGTAAGAAACCTCCCACCATTAATTTTCACTCACTTAGCACTCATCCCAATCTTCCAAAATTTTGGAGTTAATTCTCCCTTCTTTAATGACAGAATTGTCCTATCTTTATTTTAAAGACACTCCTATCTATGTAATATCTTCTTCTCCTCTCTTCTCCTTCCAATCCTTCACTGATCTTTCCTTTCTCCTAACCCAAATCTAATATTGGCTAGCTTTCCTTTCTCCTAACCCAAAATCTAATCTTGGCTGCCTGCACACCTCTGTACCGTCCGTTTGAAACCATCTCCAATCCGAAACCCTATTTCTCTACTTCAAACCCTAAATCCCAAATCCCAAATCCCCGGTCTTGAACCCTAATTTATCTAGTTCAAATCCTAAATCGTTCTTCTTTATGTGACATCAATCTTTCTTGGATTGAAGACTTTGGGTGGAGTGATGGCAAAGATCATGGAACCTTCAGATGATGAGAATGTTATTGAGATGGTTGGATGATTAAATTAGTTTATATTCTAGACTACAAAAAAGGGGATTTCACTTTTGAATCATAGAGAGCTTTAGACTAATTTACCAAATATTAATCTCGACTAGCGAACCAAAGTTGGTGAGCCTCTAGTTGCTACAAGTGGTATCAGAGTCCATGGTGAACATTTTTGAACTGTGTGGGATGTTAAAATCGAGCTATCATGTCAAAGTCAATTGGTGGCAAGAGGCTTTGTCAAGTCGATAAAGGGTTGCGAGGCGGCATGGTCATGCCGTGTCAATAAGGTGATTGATGGAAAGCATAGGTATCGAGTCAACAAGTAGGTGGAGGCATGATCTTGCCGTATCAACAAGGTGATCGATGGAAGACAAAAGTGTCGAGTCAAGATAGTGGAGGCAAAAGTTGTCTAACAAACATTGGCGGATGTACACAGAATATAGTTTCGGGTGGAGGACTATCAACATTCTCCATGATATAGGCTTTGATTCGAGCCAAGGTGGAGATTGTCGGGGTTGGGACTCGAATAATTGTCCCACATGAAAAAATTAAAGAGATTATTGGATGATTAAATTAGTTTAAACTCTAGACTCTAATAAGGGATTTCTTTTTTGGGTCATATAGGATTTTAGACTAATTTACCAAAAATCTATCTCGACTAGCGGGTCAAAGTTGGTGGGCCCCTAGTCGCTACAGTGGATTGGGTAGAGTTTTTGCTTGGTGAGGGAATAGATGAATTGGGTTTCAAGTGTTTTGGCAAGGAGAGTAGTAGCCATGGGATATGGGGCTTAAGGCTGCACATAGATGATGATGATGACAATGAAGTATATAGTGCACTGAAGTGGATGTAATCTAGTATTTCAAGACGGTTCAGAATTTCTTGGAGAAGGTATTGTTAGGAATGTGTCTTGAATACTTGTGGTTCAGATTAGAAGAAGTTAAGATGAAGCACGGAGGTCGAAGCGTCGAATAGAGTAGAAGAAAACATAGCAGCAATAGTGCAGGCATAGTTGCGGTCGACCGCACACCTGACCGTAGTTGCACAGGGTTTGGCCGAGAGGAGGACGGTCGACCGGTCATGTTGGATGGTCGACCGACCGCGGCATTGTATTCATTTTGGGCCTCGATTTGTTAGTTCATTTCAGCCCAATCTTCAACTCTAAGTTAGATCCTACGGCTCCTATTCAGTTGCTTCTTTTCTAGGTTATATTGGACGACTGAGAATCAAGATTAGACCTAGATTTCTCTCTATTCTTTTATATATATTGTAAACTTTTCCAATATGAGAGTAGAGTACTTCATAGATTATTTTCTCCATTGCAAAGAGAGGCTCGAGAGAAAGAGAGATATTTCTTGGTTAGTGAGTTTAATTCCTTGTATTGAGTAAATCAGTAACTCCTTGTAATCTCCTCTACTTGAATATCAGATCTCCCTATATTTCCCCCCGAATTAAGCAAAAGCTAACCGGGATAAATCATCGTTGTGTTTGTATTAGATTGGTGGATCTACTTGCTTGCTCAATTGATTTGTCTCATCTACTTCGACTTCCTCATTGCTCTATTTAGTTTCGCTGCGACAATGGGCGTTCATTGATGCCCCAATCCCAACAACTGGTATCGGAGCTTCAGGTTGCTGAGTCCGTTGGTTAAGATGATATGCCACAATATTTTGAAGATCAAGCATTTCGATGGAAAGATCAATTTCAATCTTTGGAAGGTTGACATGTATGATATCATTGTTCAAGAACGTTTGCATTTAGCCATTAAGAAGAAAGAAAAGCCAACTGATATGAAGGATGATGGCTAGGAAGATATTCTTGAAAGAGCCATAAGTCTGATCCGACTATCATTGACGGACGAGGTCAAGTGCAGATTTCTTGAAGAAACTGATGCGGTGAGTTTATGGGGGAAAATCATAGCTAACTACTCTGGTTCATCGTTATTAGATCGGATGCATTGGAAGAGGAAGTTATTTTGTTTATATATGAAGGAAGGTACCGATCTCCAAGACCATATTACAGAGTTCAGTAAGGTATTATTTGAACTTCGGGTGATCAACATGGATGCGTGTGAGGAAGATAAAACTTTCAACCCGATATATTTACTGCCAGATTCGTACAAGCCTTTGATCACTACCATGCTACACGGTAGATCTACCAGGGAGAGTATTTCGGTAGATGGTGTAATCAAAGCATTGAAGGAAAATCAACTTTTAGACTCAAAAATCATCGTTTATTCCCATAAGTTTTCTAGCAGTGGATGGTCCATCAGGGGGAAGACAATGTGCTATGCAAAAAGATTCGATCCGTTGTAGATATTGAAAGAGGCCAGGGCATATCAAGAAAGACTGTTGGAAATTGCAGAATCAGGAGAGCGTCAAGAATGAGAATTCAGCTGCTAATGTGGTTAGTACCTTTGATTCAGGTGATTCATGTCTTCTTGTTTCAAATTCTTTAGAAGTGGATTCTAGTTGGTTCCTTAACTCAGGGAGTTATTCTCATGTTTGCTCCGAGAGAGAGTTGTTTTCTACTTATAAGTCTACTACAGGGCATTGTGTGAGAACAGGAATAGAAGAGATTTGTAAAGTAGTAGGTGAGGGGACAGTTGATTTGAAGACGCCAGGTCTAAATATGTTCACTTTAAGGGATCTGTCTGTTTTGCAGGGTCGTCGTAAGGTGATTAGAGGTATGAGAGCGGTTAGGCCAAGCCAAAACAATCTCTACCAGCTTTGGGTGTAACACACTACAAAATAAAATGATTTATTTTGCATTATTAAGTAATATTAAATTGGTAAAGTTGACTATTTTGACTATTTTCTTAAAATTGCAAATTTGCACGTGCAACACACATGCAAAGTTAGAAAATTTTGAATTTTTAAAATTTTATGGTTAATGATTGATTTTTCTCAATTATTTATGATATTTTAATTTTCCAGATTTATTTAAATTAATTTGACTATTTTATAAATTTGTAAATTTTACACGTGCAAAACACGTGCAAATATTTTTTGGGCCAAATATCCAATTAAAAAATTCTGAATAAATTATCCTACTTATAATTAAGTATATCCTAAATTTTGGGATTTTCTGAATAAAGAAACTATTTTTATAAATTCTTCGAAAGAGATGGGCTTTTATGTAAAAAAAATTGATTGGATCTCAAATAAATAATGAAAATTTATTTTTGCTGCTTTTTGTGATGGCCAAGATCAGTATTAAATATTAGATTTATTTAAAATATATTTAGAGGTTATTTTGTAAAGATTTAAACATATATGGTATTTTTGCAAATATGGAATATAAGTTGGACCTTGTGCAAATATTTTTCTTGGAAACTAAAATTCAGAATTTTTTTTGGAAAATCTAATATTTATTAGTAGGTATTATTTATGAATTTTCTGGATTTTTCTGATATTTATTTGGCATATTTGCAAATATTACAAAGAGAGGGACTTTTGTGCAAAATTACCACTTTGAGTACAAATCCGAATTTTCTTTAATTTCTGGGCTATGCTTGATATCTGGATAACTCAGTAGTAAAGGTATTTAGTTTTATTTTAATTTATTTAACTTATTTAACTACTTTATTAAAGAAAGGTCTATATATGTAAAAGAATAATTTGTTATGGGATGTTTCCATAAACTTCTAAAACCCTAAAAACTCCAGATTTTGGCCTATAAAAGAGCCACTACAGCCGTCCCCTCCTCTGCAAAAACAAAATATATTTTTACTATTAATTTTTTGGAGTTTCAAAGCGATGATCTCGGATTTTTGCAAAAGAAGGGTTTTTTTCTTATTCTTTATTAATTCGGTTGATTTCTTCAATAAGGTGAGTGACATATATGTTTGATTTATTGCTATTGTATGCGTGTTTTATGTGATGATTTGTCTATTAGAAAGCATGTTAGGGGATTGTATGATGATGGATGAATAAATATTGAATCTTTCCATGAAAACTAGTGCTATTGATGATTAAACCCTATATATAGATGACTTGAGATTGTTAAGAACCTAATAGAAACCATGGGTATGTTGTTTTCTTTCGTATGCTTGCTGATTTGGTCATATATAATGGATCATTAGACTTGAATTGCTTAAAGTAAACAAAATTGAACCTTTACTGTGTATACATATGCATATGATCTGTTCTTGATGTTTTGATGAGAAAAACTTGATGAATGATTGTTATAAACTTATAATTGCATATATTCATGGTAAATTATTGTAATTAGTTGTATGTGTGTTTAATAAATTACAGGAGGGGTTTATGGATCAAAAAGATTAAGTTTTGAAGAAAATGGGGGTTTGATGTTTTCGGGTCTGAATGAACACAGACCAAAATTTGATTTTTGTGACTTTGTGATGTTTTTGAGTTGGATGTGAGTTGTTTTAATACTGAGGTTGTTTTAAACAATATACAACTTATAATCAGTGATTTTTTGATGTCCTAACTAGTTCAAATGCATATATATACATGTATGGATATGTTTTACTGTTTTGAAGAACTGTCGAAAATTGAACTTTTGATGTTTTGTGAAGTTTTCAATTGGATATGATTCGTTTTAGTACTGAGATAAAATATAAACATTACACTACTTCTAATTGATGGATTTTGATGTTTTACTGATGCAAATACACACATATACACACTTATATATATATATATCATCACTGTTTTGAAGAGTTTTGTGAAAAATTACTCTTTTGAGATCTTGATGTAATTTTGATTAGTTTTATAAACTCCATTATATTAGACAAATTGTATTTGATCATCACAGGGTTTTAGAATTTTAGATTTGAGCTTTTAAAATTTTTAATCATGTATTAGTCGAAAAAGTGCACAATTTTGAAACTAGTCGAGTAGCAGCTAACAGTCGACCAGTCCCATTTTGAACTGAGATATGCGTTCAACCGACAATCGTAAGATTGGATTTTCTGGACTTGTGCAGTCGACCGTTATCTTTTTGAACTGTTTCCGACAGTCAACTGTCACCTGCTGTTTTGGTGATTTGTTGAGTTTTCTTGCTGATTTCTTGAACAATTATTTCTTCGAACTTATGGATTATTGATCAACTGTTTTAGATGATGTTTTTACTACAGATTACAGTATTTTACAGAGAGTTATGTTTTGATTATAATAGAATTTAAATTGAACTTCTATGACTTTTATTAAATGAAAGATATATGGTTTTCGAAGAAATTGATGTTTTGTGATATTCTACGATTTCAAAATATGATTTTCAGTTATTTAATAGATTTAATATTTTATTTCAATTCTGGAATTTGTGAGTACATTAAATGGATTTGGATTTCGTTGATTTAAGAAGTTTTCTTGATATAAACATTTTGATGAGGGAATTATGAGTTTATTGAAAGTTTTTGTAATACCCCGGATAATATACTGCTTTTGTGTGTGTGTGTGTGTGTGTGTGTGTGTGTGTGTGTGTGTGTGTGTGTGTGTTGTCCGTATGTATGTATATATTGCAGTGGTTGTTATGATTATATGTATAAATGATGGAGTGCATTTATGTTTGCGGGGGGGTTCATCTGGGTGGTTGCGTTCTTGATGATACGTGAGAATGAGAAGGACCGATACTAGTACATATACTAGTTTTGAGTGCGGTGCGTATGCAAATATATAATAGTATGATACTAAAATGGATATTCTTTGCATGCACTCAAATCTAACATCTCATCTCTCATTTAAAGCTTGATCAAGATCAAAGAAATTCAGCCCAAGTCTTGTCTCAAAACAATGGGTTAGACCATGGTTTTTGGCAAAAACCACCTTGCCACCTCACCCTACCTCCTACCCTACTTGGGCCGGCCTACCCCCCTCTTTCCTTCACTCCTCTCTTGATTAAAATCCCTCCTTTCCCACCTCTTGAGTTCTGGAAGTTCAGAAAAAGAAAAAGAAAGAAAGGAGAGAGTGAAAGGAGCAAGAAAGAAGGAGAAGTTCTCAAGCTTGGAGTAGGATTTTGGAGGAGCAAACTCAAGGCAAACCACATCTTCTCAAGCCAACTAAGGGTGGGGAGTTCTCTGAACTTGTTCTTGTTCATTTTTGTTTAATTACTTGCATGCAATGAGTATAGCAGTATGAGAATGGTTGTTTAAGAGTTGATTGTTAGAATCTGAAACTAAAACAGAAAACCAAGATCTGCATGACTTAGTTCCGAATTTCCAGAGAACAAACTACTTGGATTTTGATGATGAAATTTATACAGGATGATCCCATATATGTCTAGAAGATGCGTGATTTATTTCGGAATTTTCTAATGATTTTTGGTATTTTAATAAAATCCATTTTGAGGACTGAGCCGTAAGGCAGGAACATGATCTGTCTATTGTGATAACTGAGCTTGTGGGAATTCTTATAATTAATTGGCTTGTGATCTATGCCCGAAATTTTTACCATGATTTCTTGTATGCATCTAGACTCTACGTAAAATTAATGAAATTATTTGGATGAAGTTTCATGCATGTTCAAAATTAATCAATCAACAGTAGTCAAGACTGCAACTGAAGAACAGCAGGATTTTTATGCATGTTTATACCAGAGAGATCTCATTGATCACTTGGAATTTGGATATAATTTTTTTTTTCATGTTACTCATGATGATGTCTAGTTTCTGTAATGCAAATTTGGTAACCATTTGATCAGTATGTGATTTATGATGGATATTTTAGCATGTAATGTGCATAACTCAGTCAAAATGACACTTTGATAAGATGGTGCTTTTGAGGCTCTGTAAGATAAGATTTTGAGAAAGTGTTATATTAGGAAATTTTAGTAGAAATCTAGAGCTTTCCAACAAGCCTTATTTGAAGAAATTTCTGTGAGAAGATTATTAAATATGTTTTTGTAAGATTGGACAGAAACCAGATTCTGAGCTGAAGGCTCTGTTTGAGTATAGCCTTGTGTATGGTTCTGTACACCTGAGAGTAAAGTCTGTTTTAGGGGGATCAAATGATATAATTTGGATTGGTGACCAACTAGAAAGTTGTAGAGGACATTCACATCTTTCTACAGAACATGGATTGGTATCATTCCGATGAGCAGGTGAAGTTTTATGCTATCGGTAAGGTGCAGTCAGTGTACAAGAAGTACACAGGCTGAGGCTTGTGAGGCTAATTTGAGGATTTAGATGACTGAATCTGAGGTGATGATCAACTAAAAAGTTATAGCCTAGGTCTTTACCTTTCCAAATTGGTCTTGAACACCCAAATTTGAGTTGTATTGTGGGAGTTATGATCTTTCTAAGTTTCTGGCAGAACACCATTAGTTGTTTAGTCATGGTTTTTGACTAAGTGTTGGTAGACACTTTTCCCTTTTTGTACCTAAGAGTTGAAGTCTCGTTGTTGCGGAGGAATGGTGTCTATTTGCTGGTCTTGTTGGTGTGACTTCTGTGGAGGATTGTTGTGACTCGAGTTAGTCACAGGGGTAGGGTGATACCCTATGGCTATCGACCCTAGATGTGAACTTCCGCCGAGGCGTTGGACGTCCAAGTGGTGCCGTCGAGTTGTATTCATGCCGGTTAAGGATGAACGCGGGCCATGGTGAGGGACAATTCGAAGCTAGGAGAAGTGGCAAGCTGTACTTGTGTCGCCGGGGCCAGTGGTCGATGGGCAGAGGTTGGAAGCAATCTTTACCTAAATGGTTAGAGTGAGTCTTGGTTTAGAGTGATGTATTAGGGGTAGTGTACATTGCATTAGTACTAGCAGACCATAGTCGGGTGTTGTACTTTTCCTGTCATAGGGATACAGATTTGGTTCTCAGGTTTGAGTTCGCAGTCTCGTATCTCGATCTGTTAATTCTCAAAGAGCCGGGGTAAGGAACGGAAGGAACTCCTGTCAGATAGGGGGATTAGACCCTCGAGGCTGTCATGTTCCTATGCGCGTGGGTTTTGTTTATATGTGAAAACATTGACGTCATTGGGTACATGGTTTGTACCGGAAGGTTTAACACGACTTTTTGAGTGAGGTCTGTGCGTGGGTACTAAGTGGAAAACATGGCCATCATTTTTAGGGACTGCAGTACGGGACTAGACCGAAAGACTGCAACCTCCCCAGACACGGAAATCTATTAGGAACAGGATGAGTACAAGGGTAGGATGCATGGCGAGGGATTGAACCCTACAATCAGGATAGGCGAACTCTTTGAGAAGTATGCAGTATGGGATGCATACATTTCTATTTAAGTTGATTTTGGGAAAGTATGTAGTATGAGATGCAAACATTCCCAAATGAATTGCATTAGAGTAGGTGCATCATGTGCATTCTTTGTTGTATGCATTAAAGTAGGTCATGCTTGATTCTGGAACGTATGTAGTATGAGATGCATGCGGATCCATAGTCTCCAAGTCTTGCTTGCATTAGAAGTAGGCATGTGACTGGTGCATTTAGTTGTTAGATCATGGCATACACGAACACTAGGAAATTAGGATACATGTTTCTTTTTTCCATTCAAGATGGTTTGTGGTTGCCAGTTTGGAGATCGTTGTTTCTTATCAGCATTCCGTCTGTAGAATTACTGAAGTTCCCCACCTTTTAGGTACCGGTCCTACCTTTCGAGTAGGTACAGAAATATCAGAGTCACGCAGCAGAAGACCCAAGCCGAGGAGCAAGTCCCGGGGAAGCAGATTGACCACTCAGCGGAGCTTCGGCGGTGATCCGTCGATTACCATTCCTGGAGACAGCTGATAGCTTTTCAAGAGGAGTTGGTAAATATTTTGTAATAAGATGTAATGAGTTAATGTAATCTGTATTCTTGTTCAAGAACAAGATATTGGTAGTAATCAATGATGTAATGACTTTATTTGACAATAAAAAGTATTTAAATTTTTGTGCTATTACTGTGTTGAGATACATTTGAAGGCAAAGATTTTGTTTGCGTCACGAATGTCTGGTAATGGGGATCCGGGGCGTTACAGATTTGGTGTTGATGGTTGAGTCGTGAGTCTCTAAAGAGTGAGCGGGACCCTAGTACACCGGCAGTTGAGATTTTGTGGTTTGGCCAGTTGTGGCTTTGTTATTGATCAGTTGAGTAAAGTTCGGCAGGGTACACAAACTCTAAGACATTCATAATTAATTAATTAACTTAATAAGATAAGGACAGACACTAGATGGTGATATGATGAAATGAGTGCAAACATGGGTTATGGACCTCAGTATGATCTGCGGTGTGAGATAATCCCCGGAACGGGTGAAAACCTAGTTGTTTCATGATCCCCGGAACGGACCTCAGTATAGTCAAATTCTCACAAATAGTTCACATACACGATCAAGTCAAGAACGGGCGAAAACCTAGTTGTTTCATGTCGAATTTGTGTCGTGAGTCAACTATGGTCAAATAGCACTATAGACACAAAACTCAACAAGAATAACACACAAGAGTCGTCTCTAGAACCCAACTACATTATAGGTGGTATTTTTGACTTGTATCATACAAAGGAATTTGAGTACAAGTTACTTGCCTTAACCGAAGACGAAGAACGATGAAAATCAAGAATAACGGGAACGGATCCCGACAACGAGTAAAACCCACGAACGAAAATCCACGAACGAATGAATCCAAGCAAACTCGTGCAAAATCTCCACACGAACACACCCCACAAAAGAGAGATGAGCAAGAGAGAGATGGCGATGATGGGGCTTGCGGTCACGGGGTAGATCGGTGCCGGAGAGAGAATGATAGAGAGAGCAAGGGATTATATGGTGGTGGTGGTCGGGATGGCCAAGAGGGGAAATCGGGATTGGGGGGATGAGGCCGAACAAGATGCAGGTCGAGGAGGGGGTGCCCGGCCTGGGCTGGGCGTCGAGTTGCGGTGCGGGGTGGCGCAAGGGAACAAGGAGGGGCGGCCGGGGTATGCGGTGGAGGCTAGGGTTAGGATTAGGGTTTAGGGAGAAAGAGAGGTATATATATATGAGGAGAGTTAGGGTTTAGTATATGAGTTGGGTTAATGGGTAATTGGGTTGATTAGGAGTAGTAATAGGATTCGTTTAATTGGGCTCCAAATAGGATACAAATTGTATAGGATATCAATTAGGATTGTAGATTTAAATCTGGCTTTGGTAGTCAAATAGGGTTCAAACAATAAGATTGGAAATAGGGTGAGCAACCATGATCATCACAAGCACCAAGAGCAAAATAATGAGAACGGGACACAAATGAAGAACGAAAAAAAATAACAACAATGATCAAGAACAATCAAGGAACCGAAAATAAATCACAAAAGATCAAGAATGAGCCAAAATGATTATATATATTGAAAACAACCCCAATATACGGTCCAGGAAAATACAAGAGAGTACAAAATCCAAGAAAGAAGGAAAATACATCAAAAATACGAAAAATACGAAAAAACAGGGGTTACAATCCTACCCACCTAACAAAAAGAATTTCGTCCTCGAAATTCAAAAAGAAGATACATAGGGTAACCCCAAAACAACCAAAACAAAACAAAACAAAACAAAACAACTCAAACAATCGAGGAAACTTCTGCTGAATTTCCTCCTCCAGCTCCCAAGTCGACTCACCAGGCGAGTGAGGATTCCAAGCAACACGAACCAACTTGATGACCTTGTTCTTAAGCACTTTCTCCCACCGATCCACAATAGCAACTGGCGGAATCTCACAAGTCAAATTCGGCCGAACGGTCAACTCAGAATAGTCGATCACGTGGCTTTCATCGCGGATATATCTCCTGAGTTGTGAGATATGAAAAACATCGTACACTCCTGATAACACTGGCGGCATTGCAAGACGATAGGCCACCTTGCCTACTCGCTCCAAAATCTCAAACGGTCCAATAAACCTAGGGCTAAGCTTTCCCCCTCCACCGAACCGAATGACACCGCGCCACATCGATACCTTAAGAAAAACATGGTCACCAACACCAAACTCCAAAGCCCTACGATGGACATTAGCCCACCGCCTCTGCCGATCCTGAGCTTCCTGCAAGTGCTTCCTGATCTGAACCACAGCATCAACTGTCCTGGTGATCAACTCTGGACCCAACAACTTCCTCTCACCAATGTCATCCTAGCACATTGGCGATCTGCACTTTCGCCCATAGAGTGCCTCAAACGAAGCAGCTTTAATACTGGCTTGAAAGCTGTTATTGTACGAGAACTCTACGAGATGCAAATGGTCCTCCCAAGATCCACCAAACTGAAGCATACAGGACCTCAACATGTCCTCAAGAATCTGAATAGTCCACTCTGACTGTCCATCAGTCTGGGGATGAAAAGTTGTACTATACTTTAATTTACTCCCCAAACTGGCCTGAAGACTCTCCGAGAACTGAGATCTGAATTTTGTATCCCTATCGGATACAATACTGACTGGAACCCCATGAAGTCTGACAATCTCTTGCATGTACCTCTCAGCTAGGCTCTCAGTAGACTGATCGACACGAAAAGGAATGAAGTGAGCACTCTTCGTCAAACGGTCGACAATCACCCAAATGGCATTATGACCCTTAGGACTCTTTGGCAAAGCAGTTACAAACTCCATAGTGATATGTTCCCACTTCCACTCTGGAATAGAAAGCGGTTGAAGAAGTCTAGCGGTTCTCTGATGCTCTGTCTTAACCTGCTGCCAGATCAAACACCGAGCAACGAACCGAGCTACAGCTCCCTTCATTCCATGCCACCAGAAATGAAGCTTCAAATCCCGATACATCTTAGTACCGCCAGGATGGATAGAATACGAAGACTGGTGCACTTCTTCAAGCAACCTCTAACGAACTTCACCCTTCGGGACACATAATCTGGACCCAAAACGAAGCGATCCATCAGCATGAACAACCATGTCCGTCCTGGACCCAGACTCAACCTCAGCTCGAAAACTCTACAACTGCGCATCACCAGCTTGCGCCTCTTTAATCTGCTCAATAAGAGACGACTGCAGCTGAAGCACAAGACAACTCTGATCAGAAATCGGCAACAAAACCTCCAACTCCAACCTCCTCATCTGCTCAATCAGACCCCTCTGCTGAGTCAAGAACATAACTGCCGGTCTCCTGCTCAAAGCATCTGGCACCAAGTTTACTTTACTAGGATGGTATTGCAAACTGATGTCATAATCGGCCACAAGTTCCAACCAATGCCTTTGCCTCATGTTTAACTCCTTCTGGATGAAGACGTACTTGAGACTTTTGTGGTCTGTAAAGATCTCCACTCGGTCCCCAAGCAAATAATATCTCCACAGCTTCAAAGCATAAATCACTGCCGCTAACTCCAAGTCATGAGTCGGATAGTTCTTCTCATACGGCCTCAACTGCCTTAATGCATATGCAACGACTCGGCCCTTCTATATCAAAACTGCTCTGAGACCTTTACCAAAAGCATCACAGTGAATTACAAATCCGCCTGAACCATCGAGAATAGTCAACACAGGCGCTGCCGTCAATCTGTTCTTCAACTTAGGGGTTTTGTCACGCCCCGCTTCCCAAAAACACGGAATACGAGCACATGACAAAGCCCAACGAATGATTTTCATCATTCATGAGCTGTAGGATCGACCCAGCATCATAACAAGAATATAACAAAATGTACACAACCACGCATGCATGAATAATTTATTAATCAACAGAAAATAATTGAAACAAAATAATAATATCCCAAATAGTTTTCAAATCTAGATCAAAAGATAAAGCTCAGGATTATAAGCCCGTTACAAGATTTAAGTAGCAAAGAAATAAATAACTCAAAGAAAACAAAATATTTTAAGCAAGTCCTTTCTCCAAGCGAAGCCTAGAAAGTATGCTCATCAATTCCAGCAGGCAACTCGTCGTTAAAGTCTGTATATATAAATATAAAAAGGGAGAAAAATAGAAAAACAAGATAAACGCCCTTAGTGCAAGTTAGGACCGCAAATAGCACAAGCAAGGGTATGAAAATAAGTGCAAGAAATATGGAACAAGATTTGGAATCAAGAATGTATAACATAATATAATAGGAACGCAACAAGTCGTGGGATTCAAGAAACTAGCTAGCAAGAAGGACAACTCGGGTGACAAGATTGGGTAACAAGTACTAGTAGTAGAATAAGTGGCTAGTGAACATGTAATGGTATCAAGCATCAAGTAACAAGTATCACGTACAAGTATCGAGTAACTAGTAATAAGTCTCAAGTGTCAAGTAACAAGTAATAAGTTTCAAGTGTCAAGTTTTCAAGTACAAGTATCAAGTAGCAAGTGTCAAGTATTATGCTCAAGTATCAAGTCTCATGTATCATGTAATCAAATGTCAAGTAAGCATGAATCATGTTCAAGTATCATGTATCAAGTCTTGTAGTTATTACTATCTAAGTAGCACTTCATGTGCCATCTTTTTATCACATGGTTCCTACATTCAATACAATTTTGTTTAGGCCTAGTGGTGGATTTTATAGGGCGGTGTACTCAGGTATCAAGTATCAAGCAAGCACGGTTCATGAATACTAATGGCTTCATGAATACATCAAGATGCAACAAGTTCATGAACCGAGTACTGGAAAACACGAGCCCCCTTCCGAGTACACTTACCTATATTGTCCACTACTATGGTCTTTCCCTTAAACCCCGGCTTATTATTTATTATTATCATCAAGCAAGCATGAAAGTGTGCAAAACAGGTCAAGTAAACATAAGCAAGCACATGGAATAAGTCTAGGCTAGGTAGGATACATGTTCGAGGGTCAAAACAAATCAAAATATCAAGAACAACGAGAATTCCAAATCTGGACAGCATGACGTTGCTGCACCAAAACTGTGATTTCCGTTGCTAAAAGATAGCAAATGTGGATCTGTCAGAAGGTCTAGAAACTAGACTTCTGCCCGGTTCCAACGCATATAATTAAGACACATAAAAGTTGTAGCAATTTATGTCAAAACAGCAAACTATGCAGCATTTGTGTTTAGCCAGAATTTGTAAAACTGAGTTTATACATATGAAACAGGATTGAAACATCATTAATTAATTCTGAGAAAATTAGGGAATGTTCAATAGGGTTTCCAGTGTCAGCATGCAAAATTTCAAGTCATTTACTTACTGGTAGCATAGTTAAAATAATTGTAAACCAAAGTGGTGCAGCAGTTTTTGTGAATCTGCGATTTCCGACATAGCAGTAGTAAAACTGCGATATCTCCTAGACCGTAACTCGGAATTCAAAAATTCTGAATGTTATTGGCAACTAGAAACTTAGGGCTACATTTAATGTTCAGGACTCAAGTTCAGATTTTGGTTTTATCGGGGTCGAAACAGCAAGTCAAGACAGGACAGAAACCAAACAAGACACTTTTTGCATGAAATGTATCAAAATTATACTAGTTGTGAACAAATGTATCAACGAAGGGTTGTGACTCTTAGATCATGTAATAGATAAGGCGAAACATGAGGTCATCAACGATAAACAAAGAAAAGTCACAATTTACAATCTATTTGCAGTATTTTCAAGGAAAAGCTTGTACTAGAAAACAAAATGTACAATGAGATACTTGCCTTAGGGTGTAGACGACGAATCCGACGGAGGAATAACAGAGATGGATCCCGGCACGGATCTTGACGGTGATCAAGATCGAAGAAGAATCGACGGTTGAGATCAGATCTGGCTGATGCAGATGATCAGATCTGGATCTGATCTAGAGGAGATCCGACGGCTGGGATTAAATCAGTCCCCCTTTCACCTTCCCTCCTTCTTTTCTGCTTGATCAACAACAGTTGCGATTGTGGCGACTGCGATTGGCGACGCGATGCCGACTGTGGGCGGCGGTACGGTGGCGACGTCGAGGACTCCGACTAGGGAGCAGTCGGTGAGGCGACGGCGGCGATAGAGGACGACGAGGCGCTCTGTTTTTGGGTTCGAAAATAGGGAAGTGAAGGAGCAATGGAGAGGCGAAGCTGCGGGGTTGGCCAAGCGATGGGTGAAGCTGTCGATGAAGGCGACGACGGCTATGGGGAGACGAGGTGGTGACGAGTACAGGGACGGAGTTGGGTTGATGGGTTTCGGTCGAGGAGGAAGACGATGGTTAATGGCGATGGCTTGGATTGAGGGAGAAGAGGGATGGTGGTTGCGAGGTTGAAGGATGAGGGCAAGGAGACGGTGGGGTCGAGGCGGTGGTTAGGGGATTCGGAGAGGCGGAAGGTGGGAGGTGGGGAAGACGATGAACAGTGGGAAATTTTTAGGCGGCTGGAAAAAAGAGATTAGGTTAAAACAGTAGTGGGGGTTTAGGGTTAATTAGGGTTAGGAGGGTTTAAATAGTAGGGTTTTGGGTTTTGGGTAGGTTAAAATAGTAGTGGGGGTTTAGGGTTAATTAGGGTTAGGAGGGTTTAAATAGTAGGGTTTGGGGTTTTGGGTATTTGGATAGCGGGTTTGAGTAGGATCCAACAGGAGATTGAGTCAAAATCCATTATAATTAGGGAAAATAAAATAGATGAGGTGAAGCAATCAACTCTTCATGAAGAACAGCAAATCAGAGCTGATAAGAATGATGCAATTGAAATAAATACCAACACAAAATTGAGTTGAAACAAATGAAATGATTTTTTTATTAGAACTGGAACAAAATACAGATCTTAAATTGATGGATGGAGTACAGGGAATGGAAATACAGTAGGAAAATACAGATACGGGAAATAGGAGTTACAGGTGTACATTTTAGAAAATTTTGTAGGGATGTTAAACACAGATAGAACTCTATTTTTGATTTATTAAATATTGTTACTCAATATAAAGCGGTTATAAATGATTTTTGTATTGCAAAAAATATAGAAAATTTTCAAATTACTCACCAATCATGGTTTTTTGCCGAAGCTTTGTTAAGATTTTTAGAACCTTTTAAAACCGCAACTGTGAAATTTTCAAAATCTTATGATTCTACTTCTAATAGTATTTTTATTTCAGTAATTACCATGATGCAAATTTTTCAAGATATAATTTCAGACCCTTACATTAGTCATATTGTTGACTATAAATTTGAAGTATTTTAATCATTCTCCTATGCTGTATTGTATTGCTACTGTTATGGATCTTCGTATTAAGTTAGCGGATACGGGGAGTTTGATTGAAATATTTATTACTTTACTTGAAGAAGAATCTTCTTATGATTGTGGTGAGTATTTAGCTAAATCTGAGTTGACATTGAATAACTTGTACAATTTTTATGATAAAACTTATGCATATAGTAGTACAACACGCCAAACTAGTATAGTAACTTCTTCTTCTCCTTCTTTTAGAGGTAATGATAAGAGTACATTAGAAGATGCCACTGCTAATTTACTTGCTTGTATTCAATCTAAAAAATCTAGGACTAATGCACATAATGAATTAAACTGGTATAATCAACAAGATAGTGAGAGTTCTAGCGCTAATATTGAAGTGTTACAATGGTGGAAAGAATATGAAACTCTTTTTCCAATTCTTTCACATATGGCTAGAAATTTACTAACTCCTCATGTCTCTACAATTGTTTCAGAAAATGTTTTTCTACAAATGGCAGAGTTTTAACAGATTATAGGAATTGCTTGAAGTCGGATTCATTGGAGATGCTCGTGTGCATCGAAGATTGGATGAAGGCTGATGACATGACTCAAGGAAAAGTGGTCGACACCTCAACAAATGGAAGTAACTCACCTGGAGATCAACAACAAGAGTAGGGAATTTAGGGCGATGAGATCCTAGGTTTAGGTTAAGTAAATGTGCGCAACAATAGTCCAATGTCATTTCTTCAATGTAACTCTAGGCCATCTCGAACTCTAGATTATCCCCTTGAACATGTAATTCAAGAATTTTTTTTTCCGGTTTTTATTACATGTATTTGTATGTAAAAAGTTGTAAAGAATTTGTAGAAGTTGAAATGAATAATATATACAATTTTATTTCACTCTTATACTTGTTGTACATTTTTAAAAAAAAATTTGGAGTTAAAAAATTAACCCAAGAAATTCTCCGACCAACCCGTGAGCCGGCCTGGTCTGAATCGGGTTCAATCCGTTCGGGTTCGCTGGTTGACCGGGTCAAGTTTTCAACTTCCCAACCCGGCCAGGTCCATACTGGTTATTGACCCGACCCGACCCGAGCCCTCCCGAAACCCGGGCTAACCCAGACGGTTTGGGCTCGGCCCGGCCCGCTCGACCCGAATGCCAACCCTATCCTTACTAATGGAAAGGTTAGAACTATAATGCCTAAAAAATCTAGAATATAATGAAATTTTGTGAATTGTCATGATATTTGATTTGGATTATTCAAGAATACAGTGAAATTTGTGAATTGTTATGAGATTTGACTATGATGGCTATAATTTGGATTATTTGCAATGAGCGTAGTAATAGAATTTTTGTGAAGAAATGTCTATGTATTGACAAATTAATTGAAGATCTTATATATTTTACCAATCATTGGTCTAACATTCTTCCTGTTAACAGAAATGATGATATCAAACTTAATGAGCTACATGTTGTGGTTGAAGCTTTGATTCAACAGGGTATTTCTAATTCATATTTTCTTGCCTTTTTCTTATATTTTTCTAGTCTCTTTTGTTGTTGCAGATTTGATTATTATCGAAGACTAAAGCTTATCTTTGCTGTTTAGTGGTGCTTTGATTATCTCCTCTATTCTCTGTTTAGTGGTGCTTTTTTCAGTTGGAGCTTTTGGTCTGGGAGTTCATGATGGCCTCTCTTTGTTATTCGGCTTCATTCTTATCACTGTTATGCTTCTTGCTGCTGGGGTTCAGATATTTTTGCCAGATTATCTGAACTTTTTATCTCTATCTGATCTTATTCTAATTAGGGTGATTGTGCGAAAATTAAAAACTTAAATAAAATGCTTAAAGTAAGAAGATAGAGTTAGAGAAAGCGAACAGAGCAAGCACGCAAGACACAACGATATAACATGGTTCGACCTCTAGGTCTACGTCCACACCACCTACTTGTAGTAATTCACCGCCACATGCAGTCCACTATAGTTTAAATCCTTGTACAGTGACTCTCAGAATTTATGCCGAGAGTCTTATTACACCCACAGGACTCCTACAAACAAGCCCTGCAAAACTCACTGAAGTGGAAGAAAAGAAAAACTCTCAAGATCTATAATGATCTTGACTGAAGAAAACAATAAAAATTCTCACACTCGGATTGTTGATTGAATGATTAGTTCAGAAGAATTATAATTGCAAGGGATGAAAAATACTCGGTGAATTCGCCTCTATTTATAGAGTGAGAAAATGTATCTTTCCAAAAATAAAAAGATATTTTCGAAATAGTTAAAACTGCACGTGGACGGTCGACCCCACTTTGTTGAGCAGTCGACCATTCATCTTTTGACTCGAAAGTCGAGCAATGACCGGTCGACTGACTCATCTTTTCCACTATGATGAGCGGCCGATTGTTGAGACGGTCGACCGATATATTATACGATCGACCGCTATCGTGCAGATTCAATATTTATTTGCGAATCCACTTTATATTCTTTCTATATACTAATCAATTAATCAATGACTCTTTACATAGTATTTTCTCACAAAAACTGAAACACATAATTGATCTGAATTCGCTGACTCTCTTTAGGGATTTTGAGCACATATTTCTTGAGTTGAAATCTCTTTATTTTTGTAATCTTCTTTGATACATTCCTTTTTTGCTTGATTGAGAACCTTTTTATTTCTTTGTTTTGATTTACTTTTCTCTGTAAATCCCGTAGATCTCAACTGAAAATATTAGTCTTAATAATATGTTTTGTGCACACCAAACTTAGGGTCAACAAGAGTTGGGGGTGTTGTTTGTAGACAACCTGTAATTTGTGGACAATCAACCATCTAATCTCAACCATTCATTTTTAAGTGGGAGTTATTTTAACCATTCAATTACTCAACTGTTGTTAGTTACCATGATACCCTCAAAGTTCAAATTTATTTACGACATAATTATTTACAAAAGTGTCACTCATATAAATTAAAAATTTGTGCCACTATGGATAATTTGTAAAGAGTATGTAATGAGTAAAGAGATTTCTCAGGTTAGAGGCCAGATTACGTCTTATTATTTACTCTATAAAAAAATTGATTAGAACGGGTATCGAACGTGCAGATTACTAGTAATAATCTCTGATATTATGATGGGAGAGTTGGGGTTGTTATTTGTAGATATTCAATCATCTAATCTCAACCATACATTTTTAAGTGAGAGTTATATTAACTATTCATTTACTCAACTGTTGTTAGTTACCATAATACCCTCAAAGTTCAAATTTATTTACGACATAATTATTTACAAAAGTGTCACTCATATAAAATAAAAGTTTGTGCCACTAGGGATAATTTGTAAATAATATGTAAGAGTAAAGAGAGATTTCAGGTTCAAGGCCAGATTACGTCTTATTATTTACTATATATATATATATACATATATATATATATATATATATATATATATATATATATATATATATATATATATATATATATATATATATATATATATATATATATATAATAGGACGTGCATCACATGTGCAACTTACTATAATAATAATAATAATATCTAATATTATAGTGAGAGTTGGGGTTGTCATTTGTAGACAACCTGTAATCTGTAGACATTCATTAAACCATCTAATCTCAACCATCCATTTTTAAGTAAGAGTTATATTAACCATTCATTTACTCAATAATACCCTCAAAGTTTAAATTTATTTACAACATAATTATTTACAAAAGTGCCACGCGTATAAAATAAAAGTTTGTGCCACAAGGGTTAATTTGTAAAGATTATCTGATGAGTAAAGAAAGGTCTCAGGTTCGAGGCCAGATTACGTTTTATTATTTACTATATAAAAAAGTTTAATTAGAACGTGCATCGCACGTGTAGGTTACTAGTATATAATAATAATAATAATAATAATAATAATAATAATAATAATAATAATAATAATAATAATAATAATTATCTCTAGTATCATAATCGGAGAGTTGGGGTTGTCATTTGTAGACATTCAACCATCTAATCTCAACCATTCATTTTTAAGTAGGAGTTATATTAACCATTAATTTACTCAACTGTTGTTAGTTACCATAATACCCTCAAAGTTCAAATTTATTTACGACATAATTATTTACAAAAGTGTCACTCATATAAAATAAAAGTTTGTGCCACTAGGAGTAATTTGTAAAGAGTATGTATGAGTAAAGGGAGATCTCACGTTCAAGACCAGATTACGTTTTATTATTTATTCTTTTAAAAACAAAATTTTGATTAGAACGTGCATCGCACGTGCAGATTACTAGTTATTATAATGGGAGAGTTGGGTTTTTCATTGTAGACAAACAAATCTGTCCATTGCCCGTGCATAACTAGTATAAAAGATGTCTCATGTTCGAGGCCAGCCTACGTTGGAGTTTTTACTTTTAAATATTTATTAAAAAGTGCATCGCACGTATAAATTACTAGTATATTTAATGTTAAAATGAACATTTTTCATCAACGAAAGAAATGTATCCACCAAAACATGACTAAAATTATTCTGAACACATGATATTCTAGGAAGCTCATACACCTACTGGACACAATTTTTAATAGAATTGATAACGGGAAGATTATCAAACCCTTTCGGTTAGAACAATCAACAGAGACATGAGAATTTTCCGTGAATTCATCCAAGATCTTGCACTAATTGACCTCCCACTCTCCAGAAGGAAATTCACCTGGACAAATCTCCGAGCCTCCCCCTCATTGGCCAGACTGGACAAATTTCTCATCTCCGCCACTTGGGACCTTTGTTTCCCAGCCTGCATCTAGTTCTCCCTGCCTAGATTCTCATCAGATCGACACTCAGGTTCTTCAACGCCAGAGTCATTACTTCAAGTTTGAGAAAGCCTGGCTCACTCACCCCTCCTTCATTCTTGAAGTAAGTATATGGTGGCAGCAGTTCTCTTGCAACGACAACCCAGTCGACATCTTCGTCTGCAAATTGAGTCTCTCAGAAGGCGCATCCGCAAATGGACGACTGAAACCTTTGGCAATATCCCCACCCGCAAGAAGCAACTCCAAGATCTACTCCTTTAGCTTGAGATTGATGCTGAACAAATGCCTACCCCTCCTGCCTCTCTCAAAACCACTCAGCTTGAGCTTCAGAATTTAATCAAAGCAGAGTCTGTGTACTGGAGACAGAGATCTCGCGTACAGTGGATTAAAGAAGGTGATGCAAACTCTAAATTCTTTCACTCTATTGCAAATGGCAGAAGACGGCGAAACTTCATACATAGCCTTAATATTGATAACAACATCACAACCACTCCCGCAACTATCAGAACGGCCTTCGAAACTCATTTCCATGACATCTGTGGCACTGCTTGTAGAACCCCGTATTTTTAAAAGTTTATAAATGACTAAAATGATTTTTGGAGAATTTATGAATATTTTCAGAAAAATTTATTTTTGTACACGTGCAAAACACGTGCAAATACTTTCTTGAGAAGTTTGAAAGTCAAGTTTCCTTCATGAAAAATCATTATTTAATATTTGGGATTTATTTAGTATTTTTCCAGATTTTTCTGAAATTAATTGGATCTATTTGCAAATTTTGAAAAAAAAATGACCTTTTTGCAAATTTGTCATTTTTAGGGGTTAAAATGCAAAATGTATTTTCTGGACGTTTTGAACATTACCGGTTGAGATTTAGGATTATATTTTACTTTTAAATCCTAATTTAAATGAATTTGATTGAATTTCCAAGAATAGAGCTACATATATAAAGTTGTATTTTGAAAGAATTATTTTGTAAAAGTGTTGTAAAAACCCTAAACACTTCATCCCGGATATTTAAAAGGATTTTGCAGCCGTCATTCGCTGCACAAGATAGAATTTTGGTGATTTGTTTTGGTGGAACAAAGGAAGATTTGGATCTCACAAGAAGGAAGGTTTTTTTTCGTTGGATCTTTTCAATTCCAAGGTGAGTGATGTAAATTTGTTTTGTTGTTTTGATTTATGTGAGTGACGTTGTTTTGTTTTGTTTTGTTTGTGAATGATATGAACTTTGTTGTGTTGATTGATTTATATGAATGTTTGTCTCGTTGTTCGTTTCGACATGTTGGTTTCATTTAGTGTATTTTGTGTGGATCGATGCAATGGTTGTTGTTGGTGTTATACATGTGAAATCTAAAAATGTTGAGTAGATCTTGGTTTATAAATTTGTATTGCTAGAAAGCATGTTAAGATTTGAGTATGGTTATGATCGGATGGATGAACATCTGGATCTTGTGTTCACAAATCAGATCTTGGCTATGACTTGTGAAGAAATTTAGTATTGAGGAACCCTAATAGAAGAATTTAGGAATTTAGAACATGAGAATTGAGTTTTGAGATATTGAATATTTTGAGTAATGTATCCATAATGAGGATTATTTTAGATTGGTCATTTTTACCTGAATACGAATTATTTTCATAAACAATGAATCTTTAGAAAAACTCCGGTTTTGATTATTGTATACAGACCTAAATTATGTAAACTGTAGGCCGACAGTCGACTGGTAGACTTTTCATTCGACTGGTACGACCCTGCTGTTGTGTCTTTAGTTCTTTTGAAAACCCGTTCTGGACAGTCGACTTAGACCATTATCCAGTCGACTGGTTCACAAAGAATTTATTTTGTAAAGTCACTACAGTTTCTTTCTGGACAGTCGACCTATGATCTCCTTAAGTCGACTTATGTTACTTAGAATATTTTAGTGAAAATTATTGGAATTTGTCTCGGGTAAGTCGACCGATGACCTTTTTAAGTCGACTTATATGACTTAGTTTATTTTCTTAAATCATGGATATTTGTCCTCTGGACAGTCGACTTACTACAGTATAAGTCGACTGGTACTGATGAGTTTCGTAACTTGAGTGTTCTTTCGAATGATTAGTCTTCAGATATTTTAGCTTACACTTTGTCTTCAGTTAAGTATATGATTTGAGATATTCAGTTGAGTTATTGATTTTGAGATATTCAGTTGAGCTATTTTTGTTTGGTGGAAAGTTAGTTTAGACATTTGAGTTTGAGTCTCTAAAGGATGTGTGTGACCCTAGTATACCGGCGTTGAGTTATTTTTTTGCGGCCTGTTGAGGCATTTCAGTTATTCAGTTTTGAGTTAAGTCCGGTAGGGTACACCAACTCTAGGAGATTCGTTGAGTAATTAAGTAACTCAAAAATAATAAGGACAGGCACTAGTGGTGATATGATGAACGAGAACATGGGTCAAGTACCTCAGTATGGCTTTCGGTGTGGGATTTAATCTCCGGAATTATCACGGTAGATTACTTGTAGTGTGGGATATATCTCCGGAATTATCACGGTAGATTACTTGTGGTGTGGGATTATCTCCTTAATTATCACGGTAATTACTTGTGGTGTGGGATTGATCTCCGGAATTATCGGAGTCAAGGCGATGCACATGTGGTATTCGTGTGATGAGGACATTGCTTTCGGTGTGGGATGATCTCCGGAATTATCACGGTAAAATACCTGTGGTGTGGGATCTATCTCCGGAATTATCGGGGCATGGGCTAATACTCACAGTTTATCTTTATCTCGTAGTAGTCATCGTATTAGGATTAGTTGCATAGCGGGGGATTGAACCCTATGAAGTGAAGACGTTAAGGGCTTGCACCGAACCTATGTAGAGTGGGATGCATAGACTTCGACAAGTACGCATTAGAGAGTCCGCATATAAAGATTGTGTTTTCTTGACTTGGTTTTCATGCACGTGGATTTCCTGTTTTCTACATATGACACTTGGTTTAGTCTCCCTTGTTGTTTACTTTTCCTTGCTACATCATATTTTAAGTATTCATGTTTACTACCTGTTGTTTAAGGATTCATGATTAATGTTCATTCATGTTGTTTGTTTGTTTTTATGTCACTCACACCATTTATGGCTGACCCCTTTAGTTTTGGGGGTTAGGGATCATCTCTAGCCTCATGTGTTGCAGGTTGTTGCTTAGAGTTGGAGGTGTGGATGCTTGAGTTAGTTTTGAGATAAATTAATTTAATGGAGTTTGTGTAAATTTGTACGAACAGTGTTGTAATAAGACTGTGTTGTAAATAAAAGAAGATTATGAGTTGAGATGTTTTGAATTCCGCCGTGCTATGTAAAAGTTTGTTGTAATAAATGTTGAAAATTTTAGTGGTGTTGGTTGTGTTTAATGTTACATTGAAGTTGATGCTGGGATTGTGCCACGTATTTTCTAAGATATCATATTAGAAATTCGGGGCGCTACACTGCTTCTACCTCAGACTTCAATATTGACTAGACATCCCTCTACCCTTCGAATGATATATGTTTAAGTCACCTTGAAGAGCCCATCACTATGAAGGAGCTCCGCAAGGCAGTATTCGATATGAGCAGCGACAAAGCCCCTGGTCCCGACGGCTTTTCAATGAGCTTTTATCACACATTCTGTTACACCATCAAGGCTGACTTACTTGATATGATGCAATCAATTTTTAGGGGAGACACAGACATTGGGCGAATGAACTACGCAAATATTATTCTTATACCTAAGTGTGAGGGAGCCAGCCTAGTTACTGAGTACAGACCAATTAGTCTGCTCAATTGCTCTCTTAAGATCTTCACAAAGATCCTAGCCAACAGACTCTGCCCTATCCTACACTCACTTGTATCATTCTCTCAGAGTGCATTCCTCAAAGGTAAATCAACAGTCGACTGCTTCCTTGTAGCACATGAGACCATTAATTTATGCAGTAGAAGAAGCTCAGACACCCTCCTTTTCAAAATCGACTTTACTAAAGCCTTCGACAATGTAAGCTGGGACTTCCTTCTTCAACTGCTTAAGGCCAGAGGATTTGGACCATCTTGGTGTAGATGGATTGAAATGATCCTCACAACGGCGAAGTCTTTTGTTATCATCAATGGTGAGAAGGGCAGACAAATCAACTCCAAGAGAGGTCTCAAGCAAGGTGACCCTCTTTTGCCGATGCTATTCATCTTGGTGGTTGATGTCCTGGCACAAATGGTTTACTGTGGACGTAGGAATGGCACCTTCTCACAGCTGCCTATCGGAGGCCAACTTTCTAACCTCTCTGTCCTCCAATTCGCAGACGACACCCTGATCTTCTGCAAAGGTGATGGGCAAGAGATTCTGAACCTCAAAATAGCCCTGCAACTGTTTGCAAACATCTCTGGCTTAGCTATAAACTTCAATAAGTCTTCAATTGTTTATTTTGGAAAATCACAGGCCAAATTACACGCTTTCTCCACTATCCTTGAATGCAAGGAGGATAGCCTACCGATCACATATCTTGGAATGCCTCTCTCCAAAGGCAAATTGAGCAAGCGATATTGGCAACCGCTCATTCTCAAGATCGAAAGGAGACTTTCGGTATGGAAGGGTAAAATGCTCTCTAGAGGAGGCAGGCTGATTCTCATCAATGCAGTGCTGAGTGCTCTCCCCGTCTACTTTGCATCCTTCTTCAGGTTACCTCTATGGGTTATTAAACGCATAGACCAAATTCGAAGCAGATTTTTTTGGTGTGGAGCTGACAAAGATGCAAGGGGCATTGCTTGCACAAATTGGTGCACCATCTGCCAACCTAAGGACCAAGGAGGTCTCGGCGTACTTGACTTGAAAGTTTTTAATGAGGCACTTCTTATGAAGTGGTGGTGGAACCTTTTAGCCACAGATTCCCTTGTCAGCAAAACACTGCACAGTCTCTACTTTAGAAGATCTGCGAATGATTTTATATGTACGCCATTAACATCTCAGTTTTGGAAAGGCATCTTCAACCTCAGAGATCAGTTCCTCATAAATATACACTGGAAGCTTGGAAATGGCGACAACATCAAATTTTGGCAATCTCGATGGATTGATGGACACAGCATCACCACACTTTTTCCCTCCATGGCAGCTGCAGCGTGGAACCCTCAAGCTGAGGTCCTTTCACAAGGAGCATGGGTCAATGGTGTTTGGGAATGGCACCCTAGACTAAACTGCATAGCTTCGCCACTTATTCGTGTAGAGAAGCATAACCTCCTCCTAGCCCTGAAAGATAGACAGCCCTCAAACGATAGTGACAAGCCAACATGGAGCCTTACTGCAGCTGGGACATACACAATTAAATCAGCCTATAACTTCTTCATCATATCAGGAATGAGATCTCCATTCTACAAGGCGACATGGGCTTCAGCGGCTCCCTTGAAGTGCAAGATCTTTATATGGCAACTGAGTCGGGGACGACTCAATTCGAAGGACTTTCTGCGATCAAAAGGCTGGTCGGGAGACACCGCATGCACAGCTTGTGCGTACCCTGTCGAAACAGTTTATCATATTTTCTTCATTTGCCCTGTTGCATCTGAAGCCTGGAAGTTCTTCACTACACTCTTTCACATATAATCCATCCCCACAGACATGCACGACTGCTTTACCTCATGGTGTTTTGGCACACGGGCGCACAGTCTCACTTGGCACCTTCTTACTGTCGCTATTTGCTGGCGCATTTGGATAGCTAGGAATGATTGTGTATTTTCTGCTAAGTCTCTTACAACTCATCGGATCATTTCTAATGCAATTTTCTGGTTTCGATCATGGATAGATGGGATCGGCAGCGACAAGAAGAAGAAGGCTATGGAGAAAGAAATAGAAGAAGCCAACGTGCAGGACATACTACTTCACGAGGCCCTTGTCTGCATTGCCCAGACTGAGAGCGAGGAGGGGAGCTGCTCATGGTAGCTTCATCAGCAGGAAGATTTTCTTACCGTGTTTTGCTTCATATGTACTCTGTATGAGTTATTTTTTTTGGGGCCTTAGCATGACAGCAGCCCGAGTACTCTTTCTTTTTCTTGTTTTGGATGTTATAGCACCATGATCAAGGGTTCAGGTTAGCATACTGGACTAGCTTGATCTGTTTTGTATCTAAAACTTATACTTAGTTTTTAATATATATTTTTGTGAGGAAGGAACTTACCCTACCATTTTCCCGTCAAAAAAAAAAGAATTTGAAAAAAAAATCGCTGTATACAGTTTGATAAAAAAAAGAAAAAAAGAGCCAATACAATTTGATAAAGAGAACAAGTGAATAAGGCGCAATCAATAATTCACAATAAATACTATAAATACTTGTCTTAGCAAACATTGATTTGCTAAATTTCACTATAAATACTTGTCTTATTACTGAATAATAATTAAGGAGCTAATAACACTAAGTCCAAATTCCATAACTATTTTATTGGATACTTGGTCTATCCGAAACAACAATAAACTCAAAATGCATCCTAGCTTTGTAACTCAACCCTGAAAAGAAAAATTGCCCATTTGCCTTGTGCAAACGAGGCACATTTGCAAAAATATAATTACAAAAAAGTCAATGGGAAATCGATGGAATTATTTTCGTAGCTGATGTGGTTATACATAGCAGCTGTTTCGGCTGGTGAGTGTAAACAACGACGCAGCACCCTTCAGATCATGCTCCTGGACATGCTCCATGGGGTTTGGGTCTTCTTTCGATTGAACCTCATTGCTGCAAAAAAAATTAATAATAATTCATATTCATAAATATTTATTTTTCATAGCTCTCGATAGAATTTATGTAAAAAAGTAAATTTATAATTAAGTTATACCACGAATAGGATGGAGGTAGACAGGTAACCAGTCGTCTTGCATTTGTATAGAACATTGAAATAACCAGATACATGCAAATCTTTTCTTTTCAATCGAAGTTTATTTTGTTTTGCTTCTCTTGTATGAATTTTTGCAAGTGCCTCACTCGACTAGGAGTTTGGTTTCTTCTTGTAAAATAGATTACGGTTTCATAACAAAAAATTGATACAAAAATATAGGTAATTCAATGAGGAAGAATTGATGAGCAAGGTATAGAATTCCGTTGTTGGTCATGTACTTATTTCCACCAATTAAATTATCTTAAGTACTATATACCCAATCATAAATCCCCATGTTAATTTTATATATGTTAAGAGCATCCACAGTCATTTTCTATATTTGTCATATTCTCATAATATGAGAAAGTTGGCACTGCAGCTGTTTCTTATTTTGCCATATATTTGCAAATTTGCTACAGTGCGTTCTCATATTTGAGAAACGAAATGGCGATCACTACAAGATTTTTAGTATACCCCGGCGAATCTACCGGGGAATCGAAGGACTAAGAATGAATTTTGAAATTATGGTAATCTACTCCGGCATTTGTAAAAAACGCCGGTCTAGGGTATGTGTACTTCAGCGTCTATTAGTTGAAATTCCGCCAAATCCCAACCCTATTTCACTCCCCAAATTCTTTTACTCCATTTTCTGTTTCCCTCTCTCTCTCTCTTGCGATCTCCCGCCACTCGTCGACGCCGGTTCATGGCCACCGTCGCTGTGCCTAGGTCGCCGTCCACGCGCTCTCTATCCAGCTCACTCATTTCTCTCACTCTCCTCCAGAAACACCCACCGCTGATCTCACCTTCGCCATCGCCGTCCCCACTCCCTCTCTATCCCGGTCACTTCTGTCGCCCCCCGTGGTCCAGCGCCAACTCCGACCGTCGACGACACACGGCTAGGTCTTTAGAGGTATGAAAACCAATTCTTGAGTGGATTTTAGGGTTGTAATAATAGATTATTGATTTTAGGGTTGTATGAATGGAGTTAATTTTGTTGTAATTTATTGGTTTTAGAGTAAATTTTGTTGAGATTTATTTGTATCTACTTCCGGTGGGAGATTGGGTTCAGTGGAAGCAATTGCTGGGCAGATTAGTAATCTATCTGTTTCTTCAGCTTAATTGTAGTGAGAGGTTAGGAGTTAGGAGTTATCTTATAATTGATCATAACTTTTGGTTGTTTGCAGCATTTAGATAACTCTAGTCATTTTCATCTGAAAGTTGAATGAATAGGAGTTATCTAAACTCCATCCCAGCATAATTTATCACCCAACTTTCTGTTCCCTCTCTCTTTATATCTTGTTGTACTCACTTAAAAGATAAACTTATACAAATGAAAGTAGTGTTATGCTCTTACAGAAGTGATCTTTCATCCACCTCCCTGGTATTTCATCATCTTGTTGTATCTTGTTTGCAGCATCTTGTTGTAGCATCTTGTTGTATCCCTTTCTCTTTATATCTTGTTTGCAGCATCTTGTTGTATCCCTGGTATTCCCGAAAGTTTCTTAATATCTTGATTACATGCTTTCATGAGATGTTCTTAATATATTTGCATAGGAGCATTATTTTTATTTTTGACTGTTTGGGCACATATTAACTTTTCCTCTAGGCTCTCTAATGTGGTTCCTTCTTAATTAGTATCCATTATTTATCTATTCACTGCAATTAAATGATGATATCTGACTTGAGGTTGGGATGGGAGAGAGCTGGGAGAGTTGGTCCATGTTGCAACTGGACCTCTTCAAGTGGACCAGTGCAAAACCGATTTGTATGTTGCTGAACAAAGGTCTGCATCTCCTTTCCAAAATCCTTGCCTTGGCCATCATTGTGTAGCCAAACTCCATAATGATTGGCAGTTACAATTACCAGTTGGGTGTCTCAGTCCATCCCTGGAGTCAACCTTTACCTATGACCTGGCCTTCTACTCCCCTAATTTGATTTATCCAAACCCAGGTACTTGAAGTATAGGCCAATTAAATCATCAAGTTCTTGACTTCAATCTGCAATCTAATAAAATAAGTCCAAGTTTAAATACGTTGGCCTATTAAATACGTTGGTTGTTAAATACGTTGGCTGTTGATGCCAACTCCATATGAACTTCATTAAAGCCTTCACCTAATGAAGATTAGTACTCTAAATAATTGACATCTGTCTTTATCAGCAATGAGCAAAAAAGTTTTGTTTGCCTGATACTTTTACAGTCATATAGTCATAGTCTACTATTATGCATAAATGATGCAAAGCATTATCAGTACTTCTGGCTTGTGTCACTTTGTTATTACTTATTTTCATCAATATCAAAGAGGAGTTGACTGTGAAGCACAATGCTATATGGAAATTTGGCAAAAATTTATTTAAACAAGAACATGTTTTATAATTTTATATGCTTGCTTTACTAATGAGATGGACTACTCTGCAAGTTTATCTAACTCTTTGGCCTTCTAATTGTGGGATATTGCCTGTAAGTATTTTTTGTTTATAGATCGTACAATATCTTCTATCTAGTTTTACTAATCTTTTGGTTTGAAATATGTATTTTTTGGATGCCAGATATTGATCTCATATAAAAATCTTCATAGAGAAAGATGAAATGGATTGTAATGTTATTATCCACATCTAGTATACCTGAACCTAGGTTTAGGTGGCTTTGGTTGAATATATGATACCACAATGGATAATATCCACGTAAGACAAAAAAATCTCAATCATGGTGTAAGGGGAAGTGACTCGAGTCTATTTGTTATTTTGTTACAATGTAACAAAAAAATTTATAATGGAGTACTACACAACAAGTACTTGGACAAATACCAATCGCACTCTCGACTAGGGATTTAAGCCATACTTTCCATTTCTAGAAGGAGTGTAATGTACTACCAAGTAAAGCAAGTTAACTGAATTTGCAATTGTTCCTTCATACACAATATGATGTGCATAATATCTCTTTAGAGATATTATTCCTGGAGTGTAGGGTGTTTATTTGTAAAATATGGATCTTTATTTGTTTTTTTTCTGATTGTAATTGTGTCCTGGCATTATTTTCTTCACCGCAGCACTTGAAGCACTTGATTTTCGCAAAGTTCAAATTATGTTTGCGCTCCTGCTGCTCGACACTTGTCTTTATGGTTAATTGTTAATTGTTGGTGATCTTTATGATTGATTTTGAGATTGGGTCTGATGTTTGCACTTGATGGTTGTGTTTAGTTCACTACAAGAAAACAGTTCAGCTTGAGGGGTTACCTTGAGCTTCACGAGTTTGATTGATTTTGAGATTGGGTATGATTTGAAACTCTTGTTTCAAGTTAGTTCAGTTTCACGAGTTGCTTTTTTGTCTGAATTTGAAGATGAGATGGATCATGTATCTGAAGTTGCACACTATGATTTTTTTAGAAGTGACTAGTGATGGAATTTTTTTTATCTAAGCAATTATATCATGATGTCTAGATGAGTATCAGTTTCTAAGATAATGTTCATGCTTGTTGCTTGGGTTTGAAAATGAGATTGTTCTTTTTCATTGGTTTTAAGTGATGATGAGATGGATTATGTAACTGAAGTTGCATACTATGATTTACAGAGGAGTGACTAGTGATGAAATAATCCTGTTTGAACTTATGTTGTGGTTTCATCTCAGTTAGTATCTTGTTTGCCTGAATTTGAGAGTGAAAATATTCTTTTTCACTCTTTGTAACTCAATATTTTGAACTCCATATTTTGGTTATGAATGTGATGAGATCACATTATTATGTTTCATTATGAGATTACAATTTGATGATATTATACTATTATGCTTCATTCATATTTTAGGGATTGAAGATTTCAGAATCTGTGCAATGATGAACTTAATTTGGGCCTCTTTTAGTTTTGCTATTGGTTTTGATTGTAAGAGTATTGAAGGTTTTTATTTTTTATAAATTTTTTTTAAAAAATATATATATATCTACCTCGGCGTTTTTACAAGCGCCGGGGTAGCTTTGAGCATTTTCCAAAAGTCTACACCGGCGTTTTAAAAACGCCGGTGTAGGTGATTGCCGAAAACGGGATCGAAAACGAAAACACACTTTCGGGGGCGTTTTTCAACCGCCGGTATAGTTTTAACCTATACCGGCGTTCGTAAAAAATGCCGGAAAATGTCCCTAAGATACAGCGACACCCGATTCAGCGACACTTGCACCGGTAGCTACGGCGGCGTTTAAAAATACCGGTGAATGTGAAAAAAAATGCCGGTAAAGATTATTAGTCTTGTAGTGGATTCTCATATTATAGGGGAAAGCATTGTTTTTTTTTTAAAAAAATGAGATCAGACGAAACATGTTGTTTCGTCCGACCCTTTTTTTTATATTTAATGACCAGACGGTACATGTTGTACCGTCCGAACAAAAAAAAAAATCGAAAAATCAACAAACGGGACAAAAAATGGCTTCGACGGAACAACATGTCCCGTCCAGCCCCAACTCAAAGATTAGCCCATTTAATTCTTAGGTTAATCTTAGGTTAGGACATTAATTAGATAGCTTAATATATATTTTAATATTTAATTTACCTATTTTAATATCTAATCACTACTTAATTAACTTAAACGTTATTTTTAAAATAAGAAAAACAACGAAACAAGATGTTTTGTCCGATCACCTTTTTAAATATTTGTTTCTCAAGTTATAGCAACTCACGACTGCAGCAATTCTCTCTTTTTGCTATATGCTACTTTGCCATATTCTCATTCGTGAGAAATACCATTGTGGATGCTCTTACTTTTGATAGAAATCCACAATATTAGTAAATCCTTGATACAAGTACTTTTTTTTATGTGATTGCCCGATAGGCATCTCTCTTGAGGTAAACTTTTTATCTAGATTGCTTATGATATTGTGCATTGCACCAAAACTTTAAAGTTCGATGAAAATAAATTATGCTTAGTTCTTAAAATCACGAGCCTCACCATTTACATCTTTCACTTTTTCTTGTATCGATTTGATTAAACAAAGACCATTTAGAAAATTTAAAAAAAAATTATAATGCGTAAATAAAATATATATAGTCATACATTTAAACTGTAAAGTAATTAATTCATTACCTAACCAGAATCACTAATTAATGAAAAACAATCGAGGATAAACCTATAAAACTTAATAATATTTCTATCCTATCAATCACATGAAATCCAACTAAACGTTCAGAGTAAATTTAATTTCAATGCAAATTAGAAATATATATATATATATATATATATATATATATATATATATATATATATATATACATATCTACTACTATAATGGGAGAAGGCCTTTGTCCATAATCCAACCCGTGCAGCGCACGTGCAGGTAAATTTTTTTTTTACCCTTTTCATTCCCGCCCCAATTTTTCCCTACGTGCACAACACGTGTATAATACTAGTATTATATAAACAAATAACCGTAACCCTAATTGATTATAATTAATTCTGACCTGCAATATTGGTACAAACCAAGGGGAGGTCTATTGTGAGAACTCTCACCAGCTGCCGCCATGGCAGCCTCACCCTCCTCGTCTCCGATTGCCAATGCATGTGTTATATCGAACATGTCCACCAATGGCTTGACGTCGTCCGCCTGTGGCACCGCCTCATTCATCCCATTATTATTGATGCCAAGGACAACATTGTTATTGCTATTATTTTCAATATTATTTTCACCAATAGTCTCATTGGTATCTCCACCGTCAAAATATAAGTAGTCCAAGTAGGGTTGCTGTTGTGGGAGCATTAAGTTATTTCCGTACAAAGCAGCAGCATCGTTCTCGGTAGTAGAAAGTACACCAACGTCATTGTTAATTACTAGATTCTCGTGCTGAGCTTGTTGGGCCCTAGCCTGGGCCTGATAAATAGCCAGCTGGTTGGTGACAAGCGTCAGCTCAGTATAGTGATGATCGATCTGTCGCTCAAGGTCAACAATGAGGCGGTAGCACCCCCCGATAGGGTCAGCAGCGCGGCAATTGGATTGGAAGATGATAGACTTCATGGCCTCAGAGCGGCGGTGGGGGTCAAGGCACCGGATGATCTTTACAATGTTGCTAACACCAAATAAACGGTGGGCATTCAGGAACTGGCGCTGGTGGTCCGCTGGGAAGTAGGGCGCCAGAATGCAGTCAGGGTTGCACTTGCGTCGTTGGTACTTGCAAGCAGCACAAGCCTGAGTGGTGGTGGTGGTGGTGGTTGTTGTACCAGAAGTCGGACGAGTGGAGGAGGAGGAGGACAAGTTTGTCAAGTTTGTTAAATTTGAATTTAAGTTGGACGTCGACGAGTTTTTGTTGTTCATTGTCGGTGTGTTTTGAAGGGAGAATGGGAGATAGGGAGAGGATTGGGGGAGGAGAATAGGGAGGAGAATTAAGGGGAGGAAGAAAAGGAGCTCTATACACACCCTCTCTCTATATATTTTCTCTGCTCTCAAGTCTCAACAGAGAGGGGGGAAATGGTCAGAATGTGAAGTTGAAATGAGAGGGAATTGTGGGATCCTGTTATATGTTTAATACAATTAAGCGTATGATATCATATATCATGAAAAGGGTACGATTAGCGATGAGGTGATCTAATGAACTTGTAGCCTTCTCATAGGGTTATCAGATGCTGCTATGTGGGCAGTGGGCATGAGATTTTGTTTTGAGAGATGTTGTTTCTTGATCTATTTTGAACTCAGATTGCGGATATGGGAACATATATATATGTGATTTCATTTCTGAGGATGTTGCATGTGAATATTTGTTTCTTGAATTGATTTTTGTAGTTGTGGCTAAGTCAAAAGCTGTTGAGATGTTGATCTCTTGATTACTTTTTCTTTTTTGGTTACAGAATTTAGATGTGATTAGCAAGAAGATTAAAGAATTTTAAAATTCTATTATTGAGTACGTTTAATTTCCTATTATATTAGCATATCAAAGTTACCGGAAAATGTGGTAATACGAGATAGATTTTTAAATAAGATTGGGAAATAACATGCAATAAGATCATTCATTGCTTTATTTTTTTTATATTTTTTTTATTTATTTTTTAAGGAAAAATGTAGAATATGGTTATCCCTTTCATTAATCAGAGATTAATAAAACTAACCCAGAGTACTGTGCGAATGTACACACTACGAGCAGAAAATAACCAACTGCCAAACCCTGCTATCTCATCCTCCCCTCCCACATTCCAAACATTTCTCACTCTCCATCATCCACTATCACCCACCTACACACAATCAAAACATACATAAAATCACCTCTCACTCATACTCAGTTACAATCAGAACCCAATCCAATCCACTACCCAAAAAGAGTAGTGATCAAACCATCTCCTCTCAAACAAAAGAATCCTCATGCTGATCGGAAACTCAGACAACATCGACATCTCCTCGACGTGGACATTGACCAGTGCGCGGCGGCTCATCGGCGACTTCAGGGGTGTCAGAGTATATGAGGGAGTGGGCTGCAGGTTTGCGGGTGGTTCAAGGCGCAGCTATCGCAGCGTAGGCATGACTCGAATGTCGGATCTGGATCGAAAGCGACGACGTTGGAGCAGAGGTGATGCGGCGTGGTGGCGTGATCGGGGCGACGAGGCTAAAGCGGGAAGAAGAGTGGTGGAGAGAGGTATGGTGGAGAGGGAAAGGCTAGCGGGATGGGGGCGACGAGCGCTAGCTGCTGCTGCCCCCTAAGCTCAGATCTAAGTTGGGTTTTCTTTTTTTGGAGTTTTGGGAAGTTTCTTTCAATAAAACACTCGAGATAGAAATTGAAAAGTAGGAGATTGAAAATCGGACTAACAAGTTCATTCAAAGTTGTAGAGTGGATATATGGGGTATCGATCAAAGAGACAGGATAGCTATAGATTCGATATGTACACAGTACTCATTTGTCACAAACATTGCTGGACGTGTCACCACTATATTTGGTTTGGTCTTGAGGTGTAAGCTATTTATAGCTGCTTCTTCATTGATATTGGAACTCTTATTGTTTTGGTAACCCCCGTTCTCACTAATACGCATTTCCTGAATATTTTCGGTATTTTGATTATTTATAAATTTATTTTGTGCTAAACTGGTTTTGGATCTTTTACTAAGTGTTTTATAATCGACAATTATATTTATTTTGAATAACGATGTATTTTCTATTTATAATTGATCGACTATATATATTTCTGTTCGGATTATTTTAATACAAATTTGATAAGCCATATTCTTATTTATTGAATTATTTTCATGAATGTGTTGAATCCAATTATGTCATGTATGTATTATCATTATTATCACTATTGTTAATATTATTATTATTATTATTACTATTATTATTATTATCAGTATGATTATGATGATTATTATTACTGTTATTATTATTATTGTTATTGTTATTATTATTGTTATTATAATTTTTATTATTAGTATGTGTTGTTACTAGTATTATTTTTGTTAAAACCCATTAGTTTTGATCTATATGATATTATTTAATTATTTGTTGATATGAAGCCCACAATCTAAAGCCCAAATTTTATATTTATTTTTGCATTATTTATTTATTTATATATAACCTGAGCCCAAACCCATATCCATCTTTTATTGAATCATGGCCTACCCTAAACCCAAACCCACATCTTGTTGGATCCCAAATCCAAACCCAATTCTCCCTCTAATCTATTTTGACCAGATCAACTTCACGTTCCCCTCAATCTCTCTCTCACATCCCCCACTATCTCAACTATTCCCTACTCCCTCTCTCTTCCTTAAACAGTTAATCGAATCCCAACAAATACAACTGTAACAACCTGGATTTTCATATGAATATATGTATGATTTGTTAAACACTAAAATACTATATTTATTTATTTATTTTTCTTTTTGAAACTATTAGTATGGAATTATTTCATAAACTTCAACTGGACTCACCATGAGCTAGACATGAGCTTTAACCATGTTCTTTTGACCATTGAGCCATGAACACACACTTGTAGTGTGACATGACTTGTACAAAAAAAATGAAGCCCAAAGATTACTTGAGAAAAGAAGGGAAAAGTGAACAAGGGTTAGGGGTTTTTGAACTCAAATTGTCTCATGATGAGTTCTTCTCCACTCCTACACTCCACCTCGATTCTCCCCCAATGCAGCCCTCTCACTTTCTCCCTCCCCCCTCTCTCAAAAATCCATCCACATTCATTCCCCATCCTCTATTAAAACACCCTCATCTCATCCTAGCTCAATTTCTCATCTTTCTCCGCAATTAAGCCATCTTCTACACCTCTAAACCTTACTCTCTACACCCTAGATACTGATTTGGAAGGAGAGAAACCAAGGAGAAGAAGAGAAGCCAAGGAGGAGGAACCAAGGAGCAAGAAGGCTAATCAAGGAGCTAGGAGCTTGTAGAATCTCTCTTTACCATCAAACTCATCAAGGTGGGTGGTTCTAATCTCTTGTTTGTTTTGATTGTTGAATGGTGGTTTTAGCGACTGAAAATTGACATGCATGCTCTTGTATGAACTTAGATAACTCATTTTGTGCTAAGAAACCCAAAATAGAAAATCCTGTTAAAAAGCTGAATTTTTGTTGTTAGTCCGTAGCTCATAACTCGAACACCACTGCTTGGATTGACTTGAATTTTTTACAGGATGTTCATTTATGTGTCGCACACCTTCAGTAATTTTTACAGATTTTTTTTTGCTATTAAAATAAATTATGAACTTGCATGCTGGTCAGAATAGAAAGAAACAGTTTTTATTGTTACTGTTGTGGAAAGAATAACTTATATCTTGGTGCATGCTTATGGGAATGATCTGAAATTTTATTTTGTCTTTCTCAAAGGTATCTAAGACCTATGTTTCAAATTTCAAGAGATTTGGACCACTGTAGCTATGTTAATAAAATCATGCAAACCTAGCTAGTTATTTTATTAAACAGAACTGTTACTATTATTGCTCTGTTTTTGGTGTTATTCAAAGAGGCATAATTAAAAATCTACTTGGTGGAATCACTTGACTTTTGGAAGTGTTGTCACGTCATGTTTCAGGAAATAGAATATAAAATTTCATAATGTTCTGACACCGTTTACTAATTTAATTTGATTTTACTCCATGACTGTATTGATATGATGTTCTGTTATGAGATTCTGTACACTTGTTAAAGATGGGACCATAAGAGCTTGTAAACGATCTTGTATGGAGAAACTTAAACTAGTAAGTTATAGTAGACACATAGACCTTTCTGGAATGACCAATAAATCTTGATTTGGATAAGTATTCGATTTTATATGATTTTTGCAAGTGATGACAGAAACAAAGTGAAACATAGAGCTCACTGGTTTGCACCATGTTCGTGAAGACGAGTTTGAACTTGTACTTTACAAGCTTAGAGTTGCTGTTTGAGGTCAAGAATCATATTATAAGTGTAAATATGAGTTAGGACTTAAGTGATCTAAAGTTTCTTGCTAAGAGTAGCCCATAGTTGCTTGTAGACCCCAATATAGGCAACATTGTTCACTGTTTTGAAGTAGAAATTGTATTGGATGTTGGGGTAGTGTTGTTGACCACTTTGGGATGAAATCCATGCCCAAAGTGCACTATTACTTGCTGTCTACCTTGAGTAGAAGCATGGGCGCGCCCGATCGCGATTTCTCAAAGAATCGGCATTGGGAATGACTCCATTGTGGCATAAACGCCAAATGTGTTCTTGCTGTTTGGAATTTGGAATTGTTAAATTTAGGAATTTTAAAACCCCTATTTGGGTATTCATGGGTTAGGACTTATTCCTAGTGTGGTGTACCTTGTTGGGGTACGTTTGTTGAATTTTGAGACTCTAGGACTAAGTCTTGTTGACAAACCTAGATGGGTAGAATAGGACCTGTGTCGCATCGAACGCATTGGAGGAGATGACTCGTGCACCGACGCACTCGCCGTGCAAAGATGGATTCCATGGATGTGTTTTGGAGCTACCACCTGTCAAGGACCGTGGAGCGTTAAGTTTAGCAGGATCTACTTATTGGTCGGGCCGAGGTTGCGATCGAACTCCAAGCGTAGATGACGGTTGCGGCAATCGACGGTGTCGATTCGTCATTGGTTCGTGCCAAGGGTAGGTCGAGGTGGGCCAACCCTTTAGCCGGACTTGAGGGCCAGTTGAGTCCCAGTGAGGGATGGGTTGAGATCCATTATTGTTAAAGGTAACTAACTAGGGAGAATCTACAAATGAAACTGAACTAGTTGATCATGGCAAGCAAAGTTGATTACCAAGTTAGGGATTTGGAAATGGTGGATAGATCGCCTAGCAAAGGGGATGGATGATATGAGATAGTTCTAGAGGTTCATACTTCTAATAATAAAATGAAAAAAGAATTAGTGTTTGGTTAGAGTGTTGGTTTTTAGTAATCGATCGATAAACAAATCTTGAATTCAACCTTATTCTTAGAATGGGGTAGCCTTGATACTTGGGTAGGCTAGATCGAATCTTGGTTGAATGTAAGGACAGGCACTAGCGAGGGTTTACGCCTGTCAGGGGGGCGTATGGCGTCATCACGCCCGACCGAATCCTAGGTTCATTTAATGCGGACAGGGACCCCGAGCTGCTCTGGGGAGTCGGGAAGACTTTGTGGGGGCTCTGCTGTCTCGGCAGAAATGCCTTTATGATTCGTAACAATCTTTGAGGATGTTTGGAGTGTTGACTTCGTCTCGACTGCAAGTTCTGTTCTAGTATAAGGACGAGTGTAGCGGAGTTGGGGAAACCCTATATCTGTTAAGTCCTTTGTTGATCAATGTGGGCAGAAGGATTCGACGATATCTTGGTGAGCTAGACTCTATCGGGAATTGCTCTAGTCACTCGCCGAGAGCCTTTGTGCCCGTATATCAGCTTTTGGTGAGGTCCGGGAGACGTAGATACAACATCATACCATGATTACAGTCACGCAGGGTAAGCCTGCGACTAAACAGTCACATAGGGTAAGCTTGTAACTGGGATCCCGGGCATAGTGGATAAAATATGAGGATTGGACACTACTAATGACAGCAGTGACGGATAAGCCGGACAACTGCAGCCTCACCATCACTGGAATCAGAAACAGGAGAGAGCACAAGAGTAGGATGCATAGTGGGAAATCGAGCCCCATCAAACTGAAGAACGTCGTTTGGTTGGGGGTGTGTAGTATGTGATGCATATCTTTCAACCAAGCGTGCATTAGCATTAGAAGCATGTGTGCATAGTGTGCATTAGATTAAATCATGGCATACTCCGACACTTGCTTGACACCACATTTTTCTTTGCATCAAATATTATTTGTGATTGTTGAGGTTGGAATCGCTATATTATGGCATAGAGAGGATAGCTGAATATAGCATTTTGTCAGTTGTAATCAATTGACGTGCCCATAGTTATCAGTGCAATAATTGCCGACTTGGGATCGCGAGAAAGCTCTAGCAGGAAAAAGCATCCAAGTGGAAGTTATTGTCCAAATTTTTATTGTACATTCATGTTGTACCAATTATTTGTAATTGTTGTAATCATTGGACGTTGTAATAACAATTTGATGTGATAAAAGTTTTTAATTTCTGGTGATTTTCGTTGTGTTGTGACTCATTTGAAGAAAGATCCTGGAGTGTGTCACGAGTTCCTATGTTAGGAATTTGGGGCGCTACAACAACCCTTCATCTTCTCCACACTACCAAACTCTTCATCTCCCAACCTCTTCCACTGTTCATCCCTACCCCCTACCACCGTTGAACCCCCTACTGTTCACCCCTCACCTCTAACCTCCCGCTCTCCCTCACTCGACGTCTGCACCTCGCGCCCTTTCCAACTCCCCAAGCTCCTCGCCTTCCTCGCTCGTCTTCAACCTCGTAACCCCCTTTCCTCGTCGACTCCCTCACAGCCAAGTCAAGCTGCCTCGTCTTCAACCACCTTCGAACCCATCTTCATCGCCATCTTCATCCTCGAGCTTCCCACCAATGCCAGCGTCACCCTCGCCGACTACAGACCACCTCTAGGACCCCACCTCGTCCGCCTTCTGTCGACCACCGTCCCCAAACCCATCGCCACAGTCATCTAGTCGCTCGTCTTCGACTTCGCATGTGCTCCACTCCTCTCTCTCTTATATTTTCTCCGAAAAACAGAGCACCGCCCTCGTCTACCCTCTTCGTCGATCCCCTCTGCTGTCCCCTGCAACAACCGTCGTCTCCTCCGAGCCTCCATCCTCCTCGGCTCCGTCGTCATTGCTTCCCGACCGCAACGATTGCAACCCACAGTCGACCAGTCCCTGTCTCCATCTCCCACCATTGCCGCAGTCGAGCCACCATCTTCTCCACCCGCCATTGCCATCATCTTCGTGACCGCCTGCCCTCCACCACAACCGCTCGACTCTCATCCTTACCACCACCCTATTCCTCCTCTTCGTCGAGCTGCCAGTATCACCGGTGCTCCTCCATTGAACCCATCAACCTCGTCTTAAACCTTCATCATCCTCGCCATTGCCGCTTGCTCCTCGTCACCTCGCAGTCGTCGCACTGTCGTCACCCTCAGTCAACCTCCGCCCTATCCTCGCTGTCGCGAACCAGTTGCCGTCGACCCCAGAATGCCAATAGTGGAAGCCTAATCCGCCACCACCAGTGCACCATCCTGCCCTTCTTTATTTTGCTCCATCGACCATCAGCATCAGATCTCCATTCAATTGCAGCTGTTTGATGCAGTGATCATCACGATCACGATCATCGTCTTCTTGATCCATTGATTTCGGCCGTTGATCTCATCATCATCAAGATACTTGATCTCGACCGTCGGATCTCTTTTGATCATCGCGATCATGATCATCATCTTGATCTTTATCTTGATCTTGATCTTCAACCTCAGCCGTCCGATCATCCGATCTTGATCCCCATAAATATCCGTGCCCGATCGTGATCATCGTGATCGTTTGCTCATCGCCGTATCGTCGGGATTCTGATCCTGTTATTCTTTGCACATTCAGATTAGTCTAATCGTCATATAAAGGCAAGTCCACTTGAACTCGTTTATTTTTCTAGTTCAAGATTATTGATCTCCGCAAGTAGTTCTCTTTCGATTATCGTAATATTGCATTGTGTACCTTCCATTGGGGATATCTAGGGTTTACACGAGCTAACCCGAAGTATCATTGACTTCGTGCCAACAACCATTGATTTAAACCCAAGCTTGCATGCACCCATGACATGAAAAAATTGACTAGAAACTTGTATATAGAAATATATAGTGATTGAATACATGTTGGTTGATTGAGATTCCGTGAATTGGATCATGACATGATAACTTGGCTTTGTACACTTTAAAAATCCATCTTAATTGCTGGATATTAATGTTAATGCATTCCATGATACAAGAACAAGTAGATTATCCGTTTTGATGAATGTATGTGATGACTTTTTATTACTTCTTGCTGCCTGTTCTGTTTTGCACTGAGATTTCGACCTTGTTACAATAAGAATCAACCAAAACTATATAAAAAGGAATTGTAGCCTAATGAATCTAGTTTCCAAAACACTTTATGAATCTAGATTCCGATCTGTGAGCTATGGGATACTGCAATTTTAGTCACTGCTGGTCTGTATTTTCAAGAATTGCAAATTAATGAAACATTGACACAACTTTCAGTTGAAACACCATAGTAACAGTAGTGTAATGACATGAAACTCTCCAGAAACTTATTAGACATGCTTAGGATTTATTTTCTAAATTTTGTGGATTTTTATATTGATGTTACACCTAGTTTTCAACCATAAAGTTTTGACTATAAGCTGCCACCAGAACCCTTAAGCTGTAAAGATTAGAGTAATTGACCTAATTATAGTCAGAATCAATTGAAACTTACTGAATATGAATTGTAACTCCAGATGTCTAGTTTACAAACCTGTTTACGGAATCTAATTCTGAGTTATAGTTTGTGAGTTATTGCTGTTTTAGTACTGCTGTGTCTGCTCTTTTCGGATTCACAATTACATGTATTTTGTCATGCATCGCATCATTTTGTTGCATCTTTATCATCTCCTTGGCACTCTCACATACCTTGCATGATCATGAATGATTTAATAAAATATTAACAAGCCGGGGTAATAAGGGTTGACGGAGTAGTGGATAATCTCAGAAAATGTACTCGGTAAGGCCTTATCGTTATATTGTATTGTCATACAAGGAGGAGTATCGATTGTAAATTATTGATTGTTGATATGGCTAAAAATGGGGTTAAATTGGAACCGTTCAAATTGGGCACGAATCTTAAAGTTCACAGGGGCAAGACGGTAATTTCACCTACAGACGGGTCCGAAATGGGAACCGGGTCTCTTCTCTTGGGCCCAATAACCCGTGAACGGATTTATTTAATTGAGAACGGGTCCCAACCCGTTGAGAGGCAGTTCAAGAAGATAGGGAGAAATCTTGACCTGCCCTTATCCTTAGGAGGTGGCTCTAACCACTTCTATCCAGCCACACCGGGGAGTAGAGATTCGTTCTTATCTCGAAGCAGATCCCCCACGGCGACTACAAATACCCCCTACCTCCTACCATTACAAGGTGATCACTCTTTGCCTACCTAAAGCTTTTCATATTCATTTCTGAGTATTGAAAAGAGCGTCAGAGGGTTCATCGATGGGATCAACTCCGGTGTTTCGAACTTTCGTGCAGGTCAACGGGAGCAGCTAGAAGCCAGCACAACAGCATTGGAAGAGGTCAGATTTGATCCATTTGAGTTCTTGCGAATCCACAAATTCATCTGATTGCCCCCACACCGAAATCAGTGGTAATAGACTGGCACCGTCTGTGGGAACTCGAATAGCTATCCGACCCTCCCCCTTCAACCAAAGCCGCTACTAGCTATGCCTCCCAAGAGGAAGTCCGCGACCTCCAACTGGAGAACAAACTCCACTCTCCCTCCTCCTCCGGAGGGTCTCCCTCCACCCATCCAACTGGCCCCGCACCTTGAACAGCCAATTCCTCAATCCGTTCAGCAGCCTCTTGGGCCTCAAGTGGCCATTGGGGAGCATTCTCGGCGAAGCCGCCAGAAGCAACCCCTGCATCAAGTTCATGTCTCCATCCACAACACCTCCACAAATTCCATGGCCTCCCATAGCCCTCCAACACCGAAGGATCTGCGAGATGTTCTCAACAACTGGCAGAACGAGCCCGAGCTTCGGATCCGTTTGGACAAGAGGCGGACCCTCGATGTGAACCCTCACCGGGAGACCCAGAGGGACCGGTCACCCCGCCGGATAGACCGCAAGGGGTCCAACTCTCCTCGGAGGCGGAGAGAGTCACCCTAGCATCACCAGAGACGCAGTCGCTCCCTGGCCGGCCATCCTGTAGCTCGAGCCCATCAGGAGCAGGAGGCCCCCGTCACGAGGGCAAAATTTCAACAATTTCAACAATTCCAGGAATTTTAATGTCGCCCCAACAGCGGCCAACGGGCTCCCAGCCCTCAGCTAGCTCCTCGTCATCGCAGCCGCTCCCTCAGTCCTCGGCCAGCTCCGAGCCGTCACTGCCGCTCTCAGCCCTCGGCCAGCCCCGAGCCATCGCCGTCCCTCTCCCAGTCCTCGGCCTACTCAAAGCTATCACCGCCATAGTCCCAGCCCTCCTCCACATGAAGTCGAGTCTCGGGGATCAGCGAGGCATAACCGAAGGGAGGACTCGGTCTACTGCCGTCTCCACGAGATGGAGAGGCACCTTGGCCAGCTCGACTGAGATGAAGAACAACGGGTGAGGAACCTCTGCCCGAGCAGGCCCCCATTTTCCCATACTATCATAGACCCCCCTATCCCAGACAACTTCAAGCCTCCACATTTTGAGACTTATACCGGGGAGTCGGACCCCGCTGATCACATTGAGAGTTTCAAAACTCTTATGATGATCCATCATGCCTCCGACACCCTCCTCTGCAAGACCTTCCCAGCCACACTCAAGAGGCCCGCTCGGGAGTGGTATTCCAGACTTGCTTCGGCTTCCATCTTCTCCTTCGACCAGTTCGAAGGCCTCTTCCTCACACACTTCGTGAGCAGCCACCGTTCAGAGAAGACGAGCACCTCATTGCTTTTCCTCAGCCAGAAGAAGGGCGAGCAACTGAGGGATTATGTCAAGTGCCTCACCGCGGAGGCCCGGTCTATCGCTTCCCTGGATCAGTCAGTGGCTTCGGCTGCTTTCCAATTCAATGTCATCAATCCTGACCTCAAAGCGTCCCTGGCCAAGAAGCCTCCTCGGGACTTCTCAGAGCTCCTCCTCAGGAGTGAGAAGTATATCTGAGCTGAAGAGGCTCTCAACCGTCCCACTCTAGAGGGATTGTCTTCCGGGAACAAACGGAAGACTGCTGAGGAAGAAGGAGCTAAGAACCTCCAAAAAGACATTGGAGGTCAGCGTCGCCCTCTCCCCCAGTTCGAAAAATTCACACCGCTTAACGCGAGTGTATCTGCCATCTTGATGGAGATCGGGAACGAGGGTCTCCTACCGCCGCCTCCAAAGAGGAACACCCCTGGAAAGAAGAGAAACCGGGATAGGTGGTGTTGTTTCCACCGGGACCATAGGCACGACACAGACGACTGTCGGGCCTTAAAGGACGAGATTGAAGCCCTTATTCAGAGAGGTCATCTTGCTCGTTTCGTGAAGAGGGACAGAGCCGATCAACCTCCACCCACCAGGGGGGCTAACAGACGAACCGAGCAACATGCGGAGACTACGGATGTTGAAGCAGAGGCCATCCTGCACCTTATACACGGAGGCCCAATGGGGGGAGATTCCAACTCCTCCCGAAAAGCCTTCGTTCGGAAAGTAAACGCCGTACAGAGCTATCCCCCTCCGAGGGGCCTTGGGGTCCCTGTCACGTTCTTCGATAAAGACTTGGAGGGCGTCTGCACGCCTCACTGCGATGCCCTCGTTATTAATCTCCGAATGGCCAACTTCGAAGTTCACCGGATCTTGGTGGACAATGGCAGCTCAGTTAATATCCTTTCCTTGGATGCGTTCAAGGGCCTCCAACTGTCGAGAGATTGGCTCAAACCCGCGGGCTACACTCTTCAGGATTCACCGGGGTGCCGGTGACTATCGAGGGAGTTATAACCCTCGACGTGACCGCTAGCAAAACCACCGTCACTCGTACAGAGCCGCTGGTCTTCATGGTGGTGGATGTGAAAGCCGCCTATAATGTTATCCTAGATTGACCAGGTTTGGCCACACTCCAAGCTATCCCTTCGACCTATCACATGAAGATGAAGTTTCCCACCCTCGCAGGAGTGGGAGAAGTGAGAGGAAGCCAAGAAGCGGCTCAAAAGTGCTACATGACCTCGATGGGAGGCCCAGTCCTCTCCCTGGAAGCCCTCGAACTTCCAAAGGAAAGTAGCTAGACTATCTCCGAGCCGGTGGACGAGCTGGAGGAAGTGGCCTTCTCCGACGAAGATGCCACCAGGACCTTCCGGGTCAGCAAGGCTCTTTCCCCTTCCATCAAGAAAGACATCTCCCAATGCATAAGGGAGAACTGCGATCTCTTTGCTTGGACTACGATGGATATGCCGGGGATCTCAGAGGAGCTCTTGATGACCAGCTCAGTGTTGCCCTGGGAGTTAGGCCCGTCCAGTAGAAGCGGTGCAAGTTCGCTCCCGAGCGCCAACAGGCGATCAAGGAAGAGGTCGAGAAGCTCCTGAATGCCCGATTCATCCAGGAGGTGAACTACCCCGAGTGGCTGTCCAATGTGGTGATGGTCAAAAAAGCCAACGGGAGCTGGAGGATATGCATTGATTTTACCGACATCAACAGGGCATGCCCAAAGGATCCATTCCCCCTTCCGAGCATCGATGCTCTGATCGATGCGACCTCCAGCCATGAGCTCCTTAGCTTCATAGGTGTCTTCTCAGGATACAACCAGATCCGGATGTTCCCCCCAGACATCCCGAAAACCTCATTTGTGACTGATCAAGGCCTGCACTACTATCGGGTCATGCCGTTCAGTTTGAAAAATGTCGGTGCAACATACCAACACCTAGTTAACAGGGTCTTCCGAGACCAGATTGGCTGAAACATGAAAGTTTATGTCGAAGACATGTTGGTCAAGAGCATCCAAGGGCAGGGACATGTCCTCGACCTCCAGGAAGGCTTCGGGGTGCTGAGGAGGCACAACATGAGGCTGAATTCGAACAAGTGTGCGTTCAGGGTCACATCCGGCAAGTTCTTAGGGTTCATGGTCAGCCAGAGGGGCATAGAGGCCAACCCCGAGAAGATCTAGGACATCCTCAAAATGGCTCCCCCCTCCAGTGTTAAAGATATACAAAGGCTTACTAGGCGCCTCGCGGCGATTGGGCGCTTCCTCTCCAAATCCGGGGAGAAGTGCCGCCCGTTCTTCAAGGCCCTCATGGGGGCTAAGAGCTTTGAATGGGGGCAAGCACAACAAGATTCCTTCGACCAGCTCAAGGCGTACTTAGCCAACCCCTCACTCTTGAGCAAGCCGAGGCCCAGGGAGGTCCTCTACTTATACCTCGTCGCTTCGGAGCAGACCCTCAGTGCTGTCTTGGTAAGATAAGAAGACAGGACGCAGAGGCCCATCTACTACGTGAGTAAGGTCCTCCTGGATGTTGAGCTTCGTTACCCGAAGCTGGAGAAGATGGCCCTTGTGTTGGTCATGGCGGCAAGGAAACTCCGCCCATACTTTCAGTCTCATTCGGTAGTCGTTCTTACCGACCAACCGCTGAAGCAGGTGCTCCACAAGCCCGAAACGTAGGGTCACTTGATGAAGTGGTCCATAGAGCTGAGCCAGCATGACATTAGCTAACAACCCAGAACCGTTATCAAGGTGCAAGCCCTAGCAGAATTCATTGTGGACAGCAGTATCCCCGACCCCTGCGAGTCGGCTGCCGAACCCCTGGTCTGGACTGTTTATGTGGATGGATCCTCATGCACCGATGGAAGTAGGGCTGGTGTCATCTTGACCGGCCCAGATGCTTTCGTCCTGCAATACTCCCTCCGCTTAAATTTTCCTTCATCGAACAACGAGGCAGAGTATGAGGCCCTCATAGCGGGATTCTGTATGGCTCGCAAGGCAGGAGCCAAGCGCGTTAGAGTCTTCAGTGATTCTTAGTTTGTCGTGAACCAAGTGTCAGGGAAATACGAAGTAAGGGACGAGTGCATGTCCAAGTACTTGGCGAAGGTTAAGGGGCTACTAGCCTTATTTGAAGACGTTCAACTCTAGCGGGTTCCTCGAGAGGAAAACACACAGGCGGATGCCCTCTCCACGCTTGCCTCCTCCTCCCTCCAGGGTTTGGAATGGACTGTCTTGATAGAGGTCCGCCTCAGGCCAAGTATCGAGGAAGACAGCTTAGAGCCAATAGAGACTATGCCCCTCACACTTGGGGAGAAATGGATGAAGCCCATAATCAAGTACCTTAGAGATAGAGTTCTTCCAGAAGACCCAAAGGAGGCGAGAAGGATCAGGACAAGAGTCGAGCGATACACACTCCTTGATGGAGTCAAGTACAAACGCTCTTACACTCAGATTGACGGCCGACCCTACCTGAGGTGTCTCTCCTCCGAAGAAGCTCTCTATGCCCTGAAGGAGGCCCATGACGGTATGTGTGGCGCGCACTTGGGAGCGAGATCCCTCGTCCGAAAACTCTTAAACTACGACTACTTCTGGCCTACACTACTTAGTGACTCCGAGGAGTACGTCCGCCAATGCGACTCCTACTAGAGATTCGCCCCGATCCGTCGCCTACCTCAAGCCCAGCTTTCCTCCCTGGCGAGTTCAATCCCTTTTGCAATGCGGGGGATGGACTTACTTGGACCGTTCTTTCCAGCACCGGGCCAGCTGAAGTTCCTGATCGTGGCGATAGACTACTTCTCTAAGTGGTTCGAGGCTGAACAACGATCACTGAGAACAAAGTTCATAAGTTCTTTTGGAAGAACATTATCTGTCGGTTCGGCATGTCTCGTGTCCTCGTGACCGACAATGGAACCCAATTCTCAGGGGCAACTTTTTGCGACTTCTGTACCGGGCTCGGTATCCAATAGTGGTTCTCTTCAATATCTCATCCTCATTCCAACGGCCAAGCAGAGAATGCTAACCGCCAAATCCTCTCCGGCCTAAAGAAGAGGCTTGATAGGTCTACCAAAGGATTATGGGTCGAATAGCTCCCCAACGTCCTATGGAGCTATCAAACCACGAAGAGAACCCCGACAGGGGAGTCCCCTTTCAACCTCACATACAACTCAGAAGCCATCATCCCTCTGGAGGTTGGCCTACCTTCGTCCAGATTGATCGGGTACAGAGAAGAGCAGAATGCGAGCCAGCTTCACAACAGTTTGGATCTCATCGACGAGGTTTGCGAAAAAGTTTCTATCCGGCAAGAGATCGATAGACGTAGGATAACCCATTCCTATAACAAGAAAGTATGCCCCGCTAATCTCAAAGAGGGGGACCTAGTACTCCGGAAGCTATCAATCTCAATTCTGAGCAAAAAGGGCAAGTTGGCACCCAATTGGGAAGGACCGTACAGGGTCTCTAGAGTTATTCGCCAATGCGCATATCAACTCGAAGACCCGGGAGGCAGGAAAATACCGAGGACTTGGAATGCTGACCACTTAATGAAGTACCAAGAGGGCATTGTAACACCGCTCCAAGCAACTTCAGACAACTCTTGAGTCGAGCAGTTTCCATTCGATGTTATTATCTATCTTGCTATTTTTCTTTTCAAAATGTAAGAGTGGTTGGCAACTCAGAAGCAGCCACTCAAATAATCTTTAATGAAGACGAGTTACTTTTTGGGAATTTTTGCCTATAATAACCTAGTTGGCTTGCTTTGAGACACGCGAAACTCCAAGAACAATGGCTAGGAGTCCAACACTTGGTTCGATTCCGCTTCAACTACTTGCTTCTAAGCGAGTACGAAGCGGTTCACCATTCGAAATTGCTCCCTCAGCTGTCTATATTCTCTAAACGACATGCTCGGAGTCCAACACTTGGTTCGACTCCACTTCAACTACTTGCTTTTGAGCGAGTACGAAGCGATTCACCATTCGAAATTGCTCCCACAGCTATCGATATTCTCCAAACAACACGCTCGGAGTCCAACACTTGGTTCGAATCCACTTCAACTACTTACTTTTAAGCGAGTATGAAGTGGTTCACCATTCGGAATTTCTCCCATAGTTGTTGATATTTTCTAAACGACACGCTTGGAGTCCAACACTTGGTACGATTCTGCTTCAACTACTTGCTTCTAAGCGAGTACGAAGCGGTTTACCATTCAGAATTAATCCCACAACTGCCGATATTCTAAACGACATGCTCGGAGTCCAACACTTGGTTCGATTCCGCTTCAACTACTTGCTTCTAAGCGAGTACGAAGCAGTTCACTATTCAGAATTGCTCCCACAGCTGTCGATATTCTCTAAACGAAACGCTCGGAGTCCAACAGTTGGTTCGATTCTGCTTCAACTACTTGCTTCTAAATGAGTACGAAGTGGTTCACTATTCGGAATTGCTCCTACAACTGTTGATAAGCTCTAAATGACAAGTACGGAGTTCAACACTTGGTTCGACGCAACTTTGGCTACTTGCGAACGAGTGAGTACAAAGTGGCTCACCATTCGGAATTGCTTCTACAACTGTTGCCAATCACAAATGCTAGCAAAAGACACACAAGTTCAAGAAACAAGTACTATTTCATTAAAGTTTGAGATACAAGTCTAACTACAGACCAACAACTCATCTTTACATCGAGATACAAAACTTGTGAAACAAAGATTACAAAATTACAGAGAGCTACTTTAACCCCTCATAGGGAGTGGGACACTTCTATTAAGAGACAATCGAGGTCGGCGAGCGCCGTGCTGCTGTGGCCTCACTTCCGTGGAGATATCTAGACCGGCGAGCCGAGTTGCGTCTTTGGCGCCTAAAAGCCTATGTGTCGCCCCGACAGATGCTCTGCTCGACGAGCCAGCCACTCCGCTCTGCGCGTCCCCGGGGCACCTTGAGACGGGCGGCGAGCGTAATGCTAACTCTGTTGATTCTTGATTTTGATGATCACAACACACTGCACATGTATCTATGCTAAACTTACAGGTGCTATACACAAAGGACTTACTACTTTACAGCTGAACAAATGATCAAGCATAAAAGCTCCAGATAAAAGACAATGGCCAAAGCTTCACTCAAGACTCAAGACTCAAGACTCAAACTCAAATGTGTCAAATTGTCATGTCTTGTAAACATTGTATTTTTACTTTTGTTGAGTCTTAGTATGATTGTAAAGCCTTGTCACACACACATACACTCACTATTTTATAATGTGTGTTTTTCAAAAACATCAAAAAGAGTCAAAATAGTTTGAAGTAATTTAACTGTTGAGTACCAGTCGACTGATACCTCTGGCAGTCGACTGGAAGTACAAAACTGTTTAAATTTATTCAAACTCTGACCAGTCGACTCATTATGGCAACCCAGTCGACTGTTCGAGTGCTTTTGACCGTTTTCTGTTTTCAAAATCGAATTTTCAAAATCAAAAGCTTTAAGATCCGTTGGTTGACAGTTGGAATAACTGTCTCTCAACATCCAAGAGATCTAACTCTATAAATAGAGTTCAGATCTCACTGAAAAGATCTTACAACATACTTTCTAAGATATCCGAGCACCCTTTGAGAAATTCTAAGTGAAAAGTGAGAAAAAAACTTTCAAGTTTAAAATCTCTGGTTCTCTACACTCAGTCCAGTATAACAACGATTTCGTTTTGGACTGAGTATAGAAGTCGACCTTGTTTTAGCCACGTTCTACAACACATAACACTAACAAGGCTATAGGTTGACTGTAAGATTTTTATTGTTTCTTTTTGCTCTCGGTTGGAGAGGTTTGTTAGACTCTAGGGTGTAGATTCGGTCGTTCACTCTTGGTAGTAAAGTGGGTCTGCTTTCTCTGGTTGAGAGAAAGGTCTATGGGTTAGACAAGGTTGTTGTCTTAACGCCGTAGGGTATTCTTGTAAACTTGTTTTTCAAGAATAGTGGAAATCTCAAGTGGGTTGCTTGGGGATTGGATGTAGGTCGGAAGGACCGAACCAGGATATATCTTGTGTACTCTGTGATTGGTTGTCTTGATCTTGCATTTACTTTTTGTTTACTTAAGTTCTGTGAAATTTGTCTGGACAGTCGACTCCTTGCACTATCAGTCGACTGGTCAGTCTCGTATAAGTTGTACATTTACTGTGCCTTTAGTCGCCTGTCTCATCTTTAAGTCGACTGCACAGAGTTGTTATATTTTCTTTTATTTGGTCATATCAGTCGACTGGTTCACAACTAAGTCGACTGCACCGAAGAAAATTTATTTATTCAACAGTTTTTTAATTAACACTATTCACCCCCCCTCTAGTGTTTGTTGCTTCGCCTACAGGATCCAACACTTGGTATCAGAGCAAGGTTTACAGGCTATGGCAACTACTTCAAATGCTAATCAATACAATGAAGGCCAATCTACACAACGGCCACCGCTATTCGATGGAACGAACTACAATTATTGGAAGTTCAGAATGAGAATCTACCTCCAATCAATCAACTACGAAATATGGCACATGACGGAGACGGAATTCACTGCTCCTACCATTCCATATGCACAATGGAATGATGATCAAAAGAACCAAACTATGAACAATGCCAAAGCAATGAATGCATTATTTTGTGCACTCACAAAGAAAGAGTTCAACCGTGTATCAAATGCTACAACCGCACATCAAATCTGGCATACACTCGAGGTAACGCATGAAGGGACAAATAAAGTTAAAGAGTCTAAAATCTCTGTTCTTGTTCACAGGTTTGAGATGTTCCGAATGAAGGACAATGAGACTGTGTCCGAGATGATCACCAGATTTACTGATATCACAAACTCTCTTGTGGCACTTGGAAAGACTTACACTCAAGCAGAGATGGTTAGAAAAGTCCTACGTGCACTCACTCCAGAATGGGAAAAGAAGACCACGGCAATAGAAGAAGCAAATGATTTGTCACAACTTTCTCTTGAGAATCTTGTGGAAAATCTCATGGCATACGAGGTTTAACTTGAAGATCGAAAGAAGGATGCAGAATCACATCAAGCAAAGAAGAAATCATTGGCTTTTAAAGCCATAATAGACTCAGAAGATGAGGAAGAAGATGAAGAGGAGATAGCAATGTTCACTCGAAGATTCAAAAAATTCTTAAAGAAGGGTAAGTTTAATTCTAAAAATAGAGATTCTAACGACCCTCCTACTTGTTTCAGGTGCAATAAAACAGGTCACATGAAGAAGGATTGTCCCCTAGAAAATGCAAAGAACAAGGGAAAAACATCCAACTTCAAGAAGGACAAATACTCAAAGAATAAATTTGCCAAGAACAAGAAGGCCTATCAAGCTACATGGGATGATAGTGATTCCTCTTCCGAAGAAGAAACGGATGAAAACAATGAAGTGGCAAATATGTGCTTCATGGCTTCACAAGATCATGTAAGTAATGACTTCGATTCAGAAGATTTACTTGATGCCTTTAATGAAATATTTAAAGAGTTAAAAAAAGAAAAGATTAGAGTTAAGAATCTAGAGAAAGTAAATCAAACACTTTCTCAAGAAAATCTTAACCTTGATAAAGAAGTGAAATCTTTAAATTCTCGCATTGCAAGTTTAGATACTGATCTTGAATCTCTCAAAAAGAATTATGAAGAGATATCAAAGAACGTATCTAAATTTAACAAAGGCAAAGAGAATCTAAATGATGTCCTTCATCATCAAGTAAAATCTAGTCAAAAATACGGTCTTGGTTTCAAAAATTCTTCTATAAAAGAATCTTCTGCTAAAAACACTAGTAGAAACAAATCAGCATCTATTTCTAGTGTTACACACAAATTATATGAATTTTTTGAAAAGCCTAAGGCTGTAAATTCTAGTGATAAAAGCAAATCTGACATTCGGTTAAGTCGACTGAGCCCATCTATCAGTCGTCTGTCCAGAGGAATTGAATCTTATTCAACAAGATCAAAACCTCATATAAGTCGACCTAGTGTACCATCCAGTCGACTGACTCATAATAGAAGTCGACTGAAGGACACTGTCAAGTCGACTGGACAGAACAAGTTTGTATGGGTTCTAGTCAGCTTAAATCAGAATGATAGAATTGCATATATTAATTCATATATATTAAATGTATGTAATTCTATTAACTATATTCCTGCTTATGGCGGAAAATCAAACTCTTCATGGGTTTGGTTTCCCCCAAACTAATATGTTTTGGACCCAATAAAAAGGGTACCATATTTACCTTAAATTTTTTATAGGTACCCAAGAAAGATCACTGGATACTCGACAGCGGGTGTTCAAAACATATGACAGGACATGCCAACCTTCTATCCACCATTCAAAACATAGATGGAGGAACTGTCACCTTTGGTGATAACAACCAAGGAAAAGTCATAGGAATCGGCATGGTCGGTAAAACCTCTAACCCGACTATAGAAAATGTTCTGTTAGTTAGTGGATTAAAGCATAATCTATTAAGTATTAGTCAATTATGTGATAAAGGATATAAAATAGTATTTGAAAAAGATGCATGTTTGATTTATGACTCTACTATGCAAAATATTATTTTTCAAGGTTTTCGTAAAAATAATATTTATGAATTGTGTTTGAATACAATTGAATTTTCAAATGATTTTTGTTTAATAGCTTTTAACAATGAATCTTGGCTATGGCATAGAAGATTTGGACATGTGAACATGAAGAATCTCTCAAAATTATCTAAGTATAACCTAGTTAAAGGACTGCCAAAACTATCCTTTAAAAAGGATAAGTTATGTGATGCATGTCAACTAGGAAAACAAATCAAATCCACTTTTAAAACAAAAGAAGTAATTTCTACTAGTAGGCCGCTCGAATTAATTCATATAGATTTATTTGGCCCTACTAGAGTTGCTTCTTTAAATAAAAGTAGATATGTATTTGTTTTAGTAGATGATTTTTCAAGATTCACTTGGACATTCTTTTTAAAACATAAAAATGATGCTTTTGATGAATTTGCACATTTTTGTAAACGTATTCAAAATCAAAGATTTCTAACCATAGTCACTATTAGAAGTGATCATGGTGGAGAATTTGAAAATGAAACATTTACAGAATATTGCAACAAGAATGGTATAACACATTCATTTGCATTTCCTAGAGCTTCACCACACAATGGAGTGGTTGAAAGGAAGAATAGGACTTTGCAAGAATGCGCACGTACCATGCTTGTTGAAAGCAATTTACCAAAGCACTTTTGGGCTGAAGCTGTTGCTACAGCTTGTTATGTTTTAAATAGGATTCTTATAAGACCTAAGCTAAAGAAGACTTGTTATGAGTTGTTTTTTAACAAAATTCCTAAAGTCTCTTACTTTAAGACATTTGGTTGTAAGTGTTTTATTCTAAACACAAAAGATAATTTAGACAAATTTGATCCTAGATCTAATGAGGGTATCTTTTTAGGATACTCAAATAGGAGTAAAGCATATAAAATTTTCAATAAGTCTACAATGACTATTGAAGAGTCAATGCATGTTACATTCGATGAATCTCTGCCTTCATCAACTTTAAATAAAGATGATGAAACTGATTCATCACCTTTAAATAATGGATTAAATCTTTAGAACAAACTAGTCTGGCTGATAAGTCGACTGATAAGGACTCCCAGTCGACTGATGTAAAGCAGTCGACTGAAGAACCGGTCAAGTCGACTGATCCTATTGTGATATCTTCAACTTTACCAAAATCTTTTGTTGAAGTTAAAGATCATCCTCATGACTTAATAATTGGTGACATCTCCCATGGTATTCAGACACGTTCACATGTTAATATGATTTCTCATACAGCATTCTTGTCGGATTTTGAACCGAAAAATATACAAGAAGCTTGTGAGAATGAATTTTGGATGAATGCCATGCAAGATGAACTAAACCAATTTATAAGGAATGATGTATGGGATTTAGTTCCACGATCTCCTGATCAGACTATTATTGGTACCAAATGGGTATTCAAAAATAAGTTAGATGAATCAGGACAAGTTGTAAGGAACAAAGCTAGATTAGTTGCTCAAGGGTATAATTAAGAAGAAGGTATAGATTTTGATGAAATATATGCTCCTGTTGCTAGACTAGAATCAATTCGTATTTTATTATCTTTTGCTTGTTTCATGAATTTTATACTTTATCAAATGGATGTTAAAAGTGCTTTTCTTAATGGGTTTATTAAAGAAAATGTTTATGTTAAACAACCACCAGGTTTTGAACATGAACAATTTCCAGATCATGTTTATAAATTGAAAAAGGCTTTATACGGTCTTAAACAAGCACCTCGTGCTTGGTATGATCGTCTGAAAACTTTTCGTTTAGAAACAGGATTTGAAATAGGTAAAGTAGACACTACCTTGTTTATTAAAAGAGTTAAGAATGATATCTTAATCATACAAATATATGTTGATGATATAATCTTTGGATCTACTAATAATAATCTATGTAAAGAGTTTACTAACACCATGAAAAACGAGTTTGAGATGAGTCACATGGGTGAACTCAATTATTTCCTTGGACTTCAAATTAAACAGTCCTCAAATGGCATATTTATTAATCAAGAAAAATATGCAAAGGAATTACTCAAACGGTTTAACATGGATAGTACTAGTAGTAAATCCACACCTATGGCTACTACTACTACCCTTGACAAAGATATATTAGGTAAGAGTGTTAATCAAAAACTCTATTGAGGTATGATTGGTTCACTCTTATATATTACCGCGAGTAGACCAGATATTATGTTCAACGTATGTTTATGTGCTAGATATCAATCTAGTCCTAAAGAGTCTCATTTAAAAGCTGTGAAACGAATTTTAAGATACATTAAAGGCACATCTGAATATGGTTTATTTTATCCACGCACCAATAATTTTCAACTTCTGTCATATAGCGATGCTGATTTTGCTGGTAGTAAAACTGATCGCAAGAGCACTAGTGGGACATGTCACTTTTTGGGACATTCACTAGTTTCTTGGTGCAGTAAAAAGCAAAATTCCGTATCCCTATCAACCACAGAAGCTGAGTATATCGCTGCAAGTTTGGCATGTGCACAAATCTTGTGGATGAAACAAACTTTATTAGATTATGGTATTTCATTTGAAAAACCTTCAATTATGTGTGATAATACCAGTGCAATTAATTTATCTAAAAATCCGATTCAACATTCACGTACGAAACATATTGATATTCGACATCATTTTCTACGTGATCGTGTTTTAAAAGGAGATATATCTTTAGACTTTATCTCTACTGATAAACAAGTAGCAGACATATTTACCAAACCCCTTAAAGAAGATACTTTTATTAACTTAAGAAGAGAACTAGGAATATGTAATTTTCTTGACATTTGTAAAAATTTCTCTGTTAAGTCGACTGTGTTCTTGAATAAGTCGACTGTACTATATTTTCATATAGACCTATTTTGTTCTCTGACCAGTCGCCTGATCTTTAAACCAGTCGACTGATCAGCAGATATAAAAATTTAGTCTCTTCTCGACTAAGTCGACTGATATACCCTACCAGTCGACTGTCGCGAGTTCAACTGTCTTCAGCGATGATTCATCGCAGCTTTTGAGATAAAAATCTCATCTCTTTTCACCCGTGACTACTCATATTAGCCGTCGATATCTTTTCTTTCAATCTCAGCCTTCCATCTTCGGTTAAAAACCCCTTTAACAGCCCTTCTTTTCACTTTTACCGTTCTCAGTTTTTCCCCCAAATCTCAAAACCCTAATCTGAGAAGAAGGAGTAGTCGACTTCATCTGCTGCTGTTGCTCGAATCAGTGCTGCTCTTTCTCTTTTTCTTTGGTAAAATCCCTCCTACTCTCTTTTGTTATGGCTTCTAAGCGATCTAAGAGGTCTCATGAGGCTAGCTCATCTCAAGATTACTCATAGTACTTGTTGAGTCCGGATCTTTTAGAACGTTGGTTCTTAATGTGTAGCATTACTATATTTCCGGGTCGTTTTGTTAACTTTGGTGATTTGGATAGGTTTAATCTTGTACCCCTATTCCAAAATTGTAGCCTCTATGAATATCTTTCTCTTGTTAATCAACCCGACTATTACCCACAACTAATCTATCTCTTTTATACAAACATGAGAGTTGTCCAATTGAGAGATGGAAATATTGTGATTCGTTCTTCAGTCAAAAATACCAAGATAACTCTCACACCCGAGAGAATCAATCAAGTAATGGGTATTGATAACGAGGGACTTGATTTAGGTGACATAATCCTTGATGATTTTTCTATCTTATCTAAAATATTTTTACCCAATCAAGGACCCCCAATGACTAGCAAAAATATAACACCTGTTGCCAAACTAGTTGCTAGAATACTTGCTTATAACATCCTTCCCAAAAGAGGAAGTTATGATCAGTATTCGATGGAATTGCAACAAGCTGTTTATGCCATTTTTGATAAAATAGCTATTAATTGGGGTCGTGTCATTTTTTCTAAACTTCAACAGCATCATGTTCATTTCCTACCCTTTGGAGGTCTCCTAACCAGGGTCTTTACAGCTTATGATATTGATCTCGATTCCGAGACCAATGTTGTTAAGCAGTATGAATGCTTTGATCGTGCTAGTTTAGCACGTATGAAGCTTCTTGATCCTGCTCCTAGTACAACCCCTAGGTCTCCTCCACTCTCTCAAGTTCCTTTGGCTTCTACTGCTAGACCTTCTAGACCTTCTGCCTCTTCTAGTTCATCCCTTCCTCGTGCTAACTATGAAGATCCAGCATCTCTTTATGAATGTGTCAATTACCTTATGAAACATTCAGAGACTGTTGATTCTCAGCATCACACCCTTGATTCCAAAATTGATCATCTAACCGATCTTTTCACTTCCCAATTTCCTCCTCCTTCTCATGCTGCCGATGAAGACTCAGACAAGGACAATTGAAGACTTTATTTCTCATTTTTATGTAATTTTTTTTATTCTCTTTGTATTAATGAACTTCTTTATGTATGCGACATTTATTAGTTTAATCCTGTGTTCTTTCATTGCAAAAGACTGGCTATTTTGTGTTTTTGTTGATGACAAAGGGGGAGAAATATCCTCTTATTTATTCACTGTGTATTACTGTTGTTTTCTGTGTTTGATTAGATTTCTTTGTATCACTGGTAAGTCGACTGCTACAACATATAAGTCGACTGATGTTGCTGTATTAATGATCTTACTATTTTTAATTTGTCTCTGATCAGTCGCCTACTTCATTTTATACTTCATTTTATAAGTCGACTGATACACATTTTTTATGATAGATCTATTTTATGATAAGTCTCAATGTATGCATGTTATGAATGCATGTTGTGTTTTTAACAGGGGGAGCATATCATTACTATGCTTGTATATTTTATGTTATTATCAGCTGTTGTGTTGTCATCATCAAAAAGGGGGAGAATGTTGATTCTTGATTTTGATGATCACAACACACTGCACATGTATCTATGCTAAACTTACAGGTGCTATACACAAAGGACTTACTACTTTACAGCTGAACAAATGATCAAGCATAAAAGCTCCAGATAAAAGACAATGGCCAAAGCTTCACTCAAGACTCAAGACTCAAGACTCAAGACTCAAGACTCAAGCTCAAATGTGTCAAATTGTCATGTCTTGTAAACATTGTATTTTTACTTTTGTTGAGTCTTAGTATGATTGTAAAGCCTTGTCACACACACATACACTCACTATTATATAATGTGTGTTTTTCAAAAACATCAAAAAGAGTCAAAACAGTTTGAAGTAATTTAACTGTTGAGTACCAGTCGACTGATACCTCTGGCAGTCGACTGGCAGTACAAAACTGTTTAAATTTATTCAAACTCTGACCAGTCGACTCATTATGGCAACCCAGTCGACTGTTCGAGTGCTTTTGACCGTTTTCTGTTTTCAAAATCGAATTTTCAAAATCAAAAGCTTTAAGATCCGTTGGTTGACAGTTGGAATAACTGTCTCTCAACGTCCAGGAGATCTAACTCTATAAATAGAGTTCAGATCTCACTGAAAAGATCTTACAACATACTTTCTAAGATATCCGAGCACTCTTTGAGAAATTCTAAGTGAAAAGTGAGAAAAAAAACTTTCAAGTTTAAAATCTCTGGTTCTCTACACTCAGTCCAGTATAACAACGATTTCGTTCTGGACTGGGTATAGAAGTCGACCTTGTTTTAGCCACGTTCTACAACACATAACACTAACACGGTTATAGGTTGACTGTAAGATTTTTATTGTTTCTTTTTGCTCTCGGTTGGAGAGGTTTGTTAGACTCTAGGGTGTAGAGTCGGTCGTTCACTCTTGGTAGTAGAGTGGGTCTGCTTTCTCTGGTTGAGAGAAAGGTCTACGGGTTAGACAAGGTTGTTGTCTTAACGCCGTAGGGTATTCTTGTAAACTTGTTTTTCAAGAATAGTGGAAATCTCAAGTGGGTTGCTTGGGGACTGGATGTAGGTCGGAAGGACCGAACCAGGATATATCTTGTGTACTCTGTGATTGGTTGTCTTGATCTTGCATTTACTTTTTGTTTACTTAAGTTTTGTGAAATTTGTCTGGACAGTCGACTCCTTGCACTATCAGTCGACTGGTCAGTCTCGTATAAGTTGTACATTTACTGTGCCTTCAGTCGCCTGTCTCATCTTTAAGTCGACTGCACCGAGTTGTTATATTTTCTTTTATTTGATCATATCAGTCGACTGGTTCACAACTAAGTCGACTGCACCGAAGAAAATTTTATTTATTCAGCAGTTTTTTAATTAACACTATTCACCCCCCCCCCTCTAGTGTTTGTTGCTTCGCCTACAGGATCCAACAAACTCGTGGAACGACCTCCTTAGGAGTATTCAACTCGGGGACAAGAGGTGGTTCTGACGTTGCCCCCCTCGGACAACCGTCATAGCCGATGGTTCTCTGCCTCTAGCTCTACGACCCGTTCCTTCAATGAGTCGTTTGTCACTCCAATTTTCAGTCGAGGCATTCGGCGAGAGCTACCCTGACGAGAAGCTTTGGAAATAGCCCTCCGAAGGTGCGCCGCTTCAAATCTCTTCTCAAGCACGACATTCTTTAACCCCTCTTGTTCGGCCCTGACATCGAACAAAGACTGACGAAGATACTTGAGCCGCAAGCCTTGGCTGAAGGCCATCGAGGGACATGTCACCTCTCCATCGGGGGGCACTTCCCGAGCCTTCTCTTTGAGACGCTTCAGCTCAGAATCACGACGAGCCAATGTCAGCTTAAGATGGTTCAGCTCCGACTCGGCTCTGAAAAGCCTTTCTCGAGTCTGAGCGAGCCCCAACCTCGTTACCCCTAGACCAGACCTGAGGCATGCTACTTCGACCATCCGAGGCAGTTCAACAATTTGTGATGCTTCGCCGATCTGAAAAAGGCCAGAACATGAAGGTACTAAATTTAAACGAGTCCTACCGGACAACTCAGAACAACTCAGAGACAAAATTCAACCCAAATACAACACTTGGTCAAAAAAGTTCTCATTTAATTGAATACAAAATGCAGTGGCCAGTCCGCAACAAGGCAATACAAAATCAAAAGAGAAAAAAAGGGTGAAGTCAGGGAGCCACCTCCAGGTGCTGCTCCGCACTCTCGCTCGGCATCGTCACGAGCGCCCCCTCCGGATTCGCCACCTCATGTAGAACCCCTTCGGCTTCTTCATCCTCTCCTTCAGGCTCGGCCTCTGCTAGGGGTATAATCTCCTCGCCTTCGACCGGGTCGTAGAGGTGATACCCCTAGCTGTCGAAGTCGGGGATACGAGCCGCGACATGCTTGAGGGCCCGAGCGTAGGACTCCTCCATATTAGTTAGCATGTGGGCCTCTGCCTTGGCTTGGATGGCCGCCGTTGCCTCGACCACCGCAGCGTCCCGCTCCTGCAGCACCTCCTCCGAGGCCTTTAAGGCCTTCTCCCTCTCTGCCTCGACTCGGGTCTTCCCCCTCTCCAGCTCATCCACCCTCGCCGCTTCGGCCTCGATGCATTCGTGTGCCTTGGCCAAGGCCGCCTCTAGGATGCTGATCTCAGCAGCTCGGGACTCTGAGAGCCGTTGCTCGACCTCGAACATCTTCACCGCTTTAGCTCGCTCTGCCCGATCCCTGTCGCTCATCGCCTTTAGCTCCTTCTCCTGCTCAGTGAACTGTTCTAGCATGCGGCTGAAGTGACAGGTGATCTGAAAGCCGGAGAGAAAGAAGGACGTGAGAATCAGAAACCACAAACTTCAAAATTTCGAAGAGCATAGCAAGAACACTTACCGACATCATGGCCCGGGCGATCTCTAGCACGTCGTCGCCCACGGTAGCTGCTTTTAGCACCGCTCGGTCCTTTGGGGTCGGCAGATGGCGCACGGCCTGCATGCTCATCGCTGCATCGCCGAGGAAACCGTCCACATAAACAGTCGGGGACGAAGAGCTTCTTGTGCTCCTTGGTCGAAATGGCCTCGGCCTCAGCGGTTAGGAGCGACACCTTGAGCACTAGCGCGGCACCGACAGAGAACGCCCCGCCCGAAGGCTCGGCAGCCATGGTCGAGGGAAGTGCAGTTTGGGAAGCGAAGAGGGATTCAGAGACCAGGTCCACAACGGCCGTAGGAGCCGAGGGTGTCTGAGCTGCTCGGCCGGATGCGGGTCCCGTCGTCGTCCTCTTCCTCTTCTTGTTGTCTGGTCCCTTTGCTACGGCCGCACTCCGCTTCGCCAACAGTGCTTTGAAGTCCATACCGGAGGCCTCTGAAAGACAACAACCGAAAGGAGTTAGCGCCAAAAAAGAACGATATATAAAAAAAGAAAAAAGAGAAACAAAATTAGACGGAGCATACTAGGGTCGATCAGACTGAAACCCCCACCGAAGAGGACCCCCTCGGTGATATCTTTCCAACCTAGGGTCGGAAGACTGAGGATCTTGTACACGACCCCCCTCTTCTTCCTTAGTTAGCACCGGCTCGGCCTTCGCCCACTTCGGAACGTCCTCCTTCCAACTCGTCGGAAAACTCCACGGCTCGGGACCTCGGATCAAGAAGTACTTCTTCTTCCAATGCTTGATGGAGTCCGGATTCTAGATCAACTTGACCCCCTTCCTCGGAGACAGATAGTACCGGTACTCCATCTTGCTCATATGGCAGATCCGGTAGAGACTGCGGAGTAAGACGAGCTGAGGCTCGACGCCTACAGCCTGGCTTTGAAGGATGAAGGCGATGACATGCTGCCACATATTCGGCATGAACTGCACCGGGCTCAGGCCATACCATTGCAGCACTTCGACTGCGAACGGCGGCAGAGGCAGCCGAAGGTCAGCATTGAGTGCGTCGTAGGGGAAGATGCAAGTGTCGGGCGAAGTTTCCATGCACGCTCAGAAGCCCGAACCAGGGAGGAGCAAGGTGTACTCCCTCGGGATCCGGAACCCCTTCCTGATACGCTAAAGATCTGCCTCGGTCAAAATCGAGGGGATATCGTCTACCTTGGAAGGATCCCTCGGACTATTCTCCTCGTAGGTGGCAGACCTCCCGTATACCGCCTTGGACAGAAGATCTCCAGATTAGTTCCTAACCTTACCGAGGTTCGATAATGTGGACGGTAGCCGACCTAAAGCACCAGCCCCCTTCACATTCTCAACATTGGTCCCCACGATTGTCGACCTTGCTACCTCCTTCCCCTTGCCCACTACCGGGGAGACCACTAAGGGTCGATCGTTGTCTCAGTCCGAGGTGGAGGTCTCACTCCTCGACAACACTCTAGACATCTTTAGATAAAGTTAAGACAATTAATTACCTTGATGTGATGGCTACGGTCAGAATAGTTCACCGAAAAGATGATCGCCTGGCCACGACCACTAGCAGCACCACTCGAGAGCAAAAAAAAAAAAAACTGAGAGTGAAAGTGAGAAGTGAAGATTGGGGGAGCGGTGAGAGCGGAGTGTGATCTTATAGTGCTAAAGAGAATGTGGGTGGGTTTTTAGATGTTTTGGGCCCCCGCAGAGGCCCACTAGAAGCCCGAACGCCTAATTCTTCGTGATTCGCGCCTAATCTCCATCAAACGGCCATGATTGTGCCACGTCGGTCGGAACCAAAATCCGAGCAACTGGGGCACCAAGCTGCGTATTGGAGAAAAATCACTTACTCCTCGTGATTCGTGCTCGATCTTCATCAGACGGCCCAGATTGAGCCACGTCGTGAAAAGTCACTTTTTTCTCGTGATCCATGCCTGATCTCCATCAGACGACCATGATTCATGATTGTGCCACGTCGCTCGGAACCCAAATCCGGGCAACCGAGGCACCGAGCTGCGTATTGGAGAAAAATCATTTACTCCTCATGATTCGCGCTCGATCTTCATCAGACGGCCCTGATTGAGCCATGTCGTGAAAAATCACTCTTTTCTCGTAATCCATGCCTCTCTCCTCGTGATTCGCGTCTGATCTCCATTAGACGGCCATGATTGTGTTGCGTTGCTCGGAACCCAAATCCGAGCAACCGGGGCACCGAGATGCATATTGGAGAAAAATCACTTACTCCTCGTGATTCGCGCTCGATCCTCATCAGATGGCCCTGATTTAGCCACGTCGTGAAAAAACACTTTTCTCGTGATTCACGTCTCTTGCATCGTGATTCGTGCCTGATCTCCATCAGACGATCCTGATTGTGACACGTCGCTCGGAACCCAAATCCGAGCAACCGAGGCACCGAGCTGCGTATTGGGGAAAACGACTATCTCCTCATGATTCATGCATGATCTCAATCAAACGGCTCAGATCTCCCCACATCGTCAAAAATTACTCTTTTCTCGTGATCCACGCCTCATTCCTCGTGATTCGCGCCTAATCTTCATCAGACGGCCATGATTGTGCCCCGTTGCTCGGAACCAAAAGTGGAGGACGGTAAGGGCTTGCACCGGACCTATGTATTGTGGAATGCATAGAATCCGACAAGTATGCATTTGAGAGTCGTCATACTGCATTTGTGTTTTCTTGACTTGTATTATGCATGATGTTTTTCTGTTTTCCTACACTTGATACTTAGCTTAGTTTCACTTGATGTTTTCATGCTTTATTTATTATCATTTCATATTTCATTGTTACTACTATGGAAATGTGTTGATTATGAATTTATTCTTTGTGTTTCATTTAAATTGTATTTCTTTTAATGTCACTCACATCGTTATGGCTGACCCCTGTAGTTTTGGAGGTTAGGGTTATCTCTAGCCTCATGTTTTATAGGTAGGTACTGTTAGCTTGGGATTTGGATACATATGGTAGAATAATAATATGGCTTATGAAAATTGTAAGAGAATGAATTGTAATAGAAAGAAATTGTAATTCAAGGTGTTTAGTTTTCCGCTATGCTATGTAAAGAATTGATGTAATAAAAGTTAAAAAATTATTCTGTGTTTTGGCTATGTTTACTATTACATTGAGGTAGATGCTAAAAATTGTGCCACGTATTTTCATATTTATTTATTGAAAATTCGGGGCGCTACATGGAAGACGAAGGAATTTAAGGAGGAGATGAAGGAGAGCTAGGTGAAGGAGGAGAGGAGGAGGGGGGCGGCATGGCGCGGCCAGGGCGATAGTGGTAGCGGGAGGATAGGCGGCGGGTGGGGCGGGGGTTAGTGTTCGGGATTGGGATGGTGCAGTGTTGCTGCTTTAAGATTGGTGATGGCATTGGAGAATGGATGATTAGTTGACGAGAGTCGAGAGAGAGACTGAATGAGGGAGATTGGAAGATGTTTGATTATATTCTCCTATGAAACTTGTGTTTCGCGGAGGGTGTTTAATGGAATGCATCAATGAGATGTGCTTGCTTGGGGGCTTTGATTTGATGGGTTTGCAGTTTTGGAAGAGGAGGGCCAATGGACGGTGCTTGAAGTTTCATTAAGTTTGTTAAAGTGAAGAGATTGGGCATTGAGGGCTAATGGACGATACTTAGAGTTTCGTTGAGTTGGTCAAAGTAAAGAGATTGGCAGACTATGTAGACTAGAGCGGCAACATGGTTTTGAGTGGTGGCTGTGATTGCTATTAAGGTCTTAAAAAATTTTAGCTGACAATGATTCAGTTGTTATTCTTTAAATTTGAATAGAAAAATTATAATTATTGTTTGATAAACTACAAACAACAAAATTGAACATGCATTCCTTAAATAATAAAATAATAATAAAATTAAATAAAATAAAATGTTTGCTCAATTGATGCTATTAGTAATTCTTATATTTATCATCGACATTTTGTTGTCAACTCTGCTTGTTAGACTACCCAGATAAAAAATTGGAACATAATTAGTCAGATATTTTCATTATTTGAGTAAGAAGATAGAGAATTCTATATCTATATTAGTCATATGAATTTATTTTTCTCTACCTGCTTAGATTTATAGTTGATTTTTGTTTTCTTTTTAATTAATTTTTATTAAGTTCTTGAGTTTTTCATTTATTGTTAGTAATCTCTCATAATTTTTTTGGTTTATGCAATTTTGCACGGGGATATACTAGTATATATGTAATATACTTCAACTAGGAAACTCAAGCTGGTATAATTTACAGGAAAATATATTTCCATTCAAAATTTAGAGAGATTTTTTTTCAACAGAAAAGAGCTGTTCAAATCAATTTAAAAGTGAGAATTTAAACCCATCCTGACCTCAGACTTCATGAAAAAAGAAAGAAAGTAAGGGGGCCAAAGCAAAAGAAACCAACCTTTTTTTTAATGGAAAGTCTTGGCTCAAATCAGGGATGCTGGACACGAGCCACCACTTAATTACCCACTTCACCCAATATGATCAGGACATCAGGAAATTGCCAGTTGGTAAAAGAAACCAATCTTTCATTATTAATAAGGCTAAATATAAAAAAAGTACACAAAGTTTTGGGCCATTTAAAAAAAAGCACACAAAAGTTTTTTTTTAAAAAAAGGACACAATGTTTAAATAAACTCTACTGGGTTAGTTAGGGTTAGGGTAGGGTTGGGATAGGGTAGGGTTTAAAAAAACCACTTTCATCTTTCATTTGTGTTTAAAAAAATTACATTCATTTTTTATTTGTGTTTAAAAAAACATCACTTAACTAATCAGATGTTTAAATAACCCCCCGAACTAACCCTAACCCTAATCCTAAGTAACCCAGTGGAGTTTATTTAAACAATGTGTCCTTTTTTAAAAAAATACTTTTATATATATTTTTTAAACTGGCCCAAAACTTTGTGTACTTTTTTTATATTTAGCCTATTAATAAATTAACAATATTACTTACATCCTATGAGGGCCACTAGAGTCCAGTGTTAAATATTGTGATCATCTTCCCTAATGAAGAAGTGCTCGAGTATCTCAAATTTATTTGTGGTAGTTTTTAATTATGAAATGGGAGTGTGTAACACCGTGACCATCTGACTCGGCTGAGTGGAAAAGAAGATAATAGAAGAAAATGCAAAATCATTATGTTAATAATTTCTTAGCAAATAGGGAAGGCTGATCTACTTTGCTTCTTCACAGCCAACATATACATGTGCAAGTGCATCTCCCTTAGCCATTTTAATTAATCCAACACAATGCAATTGCCTTCTACCTTTTATCCACATTCCCAATTCCCTTGCTACTAAATTGGATGACAGAGTTTGAGAATAATGGAAGAGCAAGCAAACTAATGAAAGTGATTTTGTTGGTTTTTATTATGCAAAGCTACAACCATATATATATAAAAGGAATGAATGAAGAATATCAAAAAACATGCATAAATTAATGTGAGCCCTTATTGCTTTCAAAAAAACCTTCACACTTCTCTTGACGGGAAAACCTTCGAACTTCCCTTGACTGGAAAACCTTCACACTTCCCTTGACCATTGACCAATTCATTCAAAGTATTAATCACTGATTTTAATAATCCCCCTCAAGTTAGTGAGTGAACATCGTGAAGTCCTAACTTGCTATGCAACGTGATGAATTGGTCTTTTTTTGTGAACACGTCAGCCAACTGCGAGCGAGTAGGCTTGTACGAAGGACTAATTAATCCTGCTTGCAGCTTTTCTCAGACAATGTGACAATCTATCTCAATGTGCTTTGTGTGTTCATGAAATACAGAGTTAGCTGCAATATGTAGTGTCGCTTGATTATCACAAAATAGAGGTGTAGCAGATGTTTGTGGAACTCTAAAGTCTTCTAAAATGTAGTGTAACCATGTTAACTCCAGACAAGTGTTTGCCATAGCTCTGTATTCGGCTTCTGCGGACGATCTAGATCTATTTGCTTGCTTCTTAGACTTCCATGAAATGAGAGAATCCCCAAGATAAAATACAATACCCCGTAACTGATCTTCTTGTGAAGTTACAATCTGCCCAACCATAATCACAATACGCTTTGAGATCAAGGTTGTTTACAGAACGAAACAACAAACCTTGTTCAGGCGTACCCTTAATATATCTGAGAACCCGAAGAGCGGCATTCCAGTGTGGCTTTCTAGACTCCTGCATGAACTGGCTTAAAGTGCGGACATCGTAGACTATATCTGGCCTTGTCACCATAAGATAAATTAATCTTTCCACTAATCTCTGTATCTGGTCGGGTCGCTTAATGTTGAACCATATGTGGGATTGAGTTTCAAATTTTGTTCCAGTGGAAAATTTTCTGGTCATGCCCCCATGAGTCCTGAATCTTCCAAGACATCCAAAGCATATTTTCATCGAGACATGAAAGTTCCTTTCTTCGATCGTGAAAACTCGATGCCCAAAAAATACTTCAAATCGTCAAGATCTTTCATGCGGAAGTGTTTAAGAAGGAATTTTTTAAGTCGTTCCATTTCTTGAAGATTATTGCCATTGAGAAGTATGTCATCAACATAAATGAGAACCGCAGTGAAAGAAGTATCTTGAGCTTTAGTGAAAATGGAGTAGCCAGCTTTGGATTGTGAATAACCAGCTTTCTGAATAGTGTCTGAGAAGGTAGAAAACCAATTTCTTGAGGCTTATTTGAGACCATAAAGAGACTTGTTGTCTCGACATACAAGATTCTCCCCCTGTCGGTGAAAACCAGGTGGAGGTTCCATATAGAAAACTTCATGTAAATCCCCATGGAGAAAGGCATTTGAACATCAAGTTGGTGAATAAACCAATTACGGGCAGCAGCAACAGTACAAAGGCATCGAAGAGTAGTGAGCTCGACAGTGGGAGAAAATGTCTCTGGGAGAAAATGTCTCATGGTAGTCTATGCCTGCAACTTAAGTGTAGCCCTTGGTAACAAGACGAGCTTTGTAACGTTCAATAGAACCATCATACCGATACTTGATCTTGTAAACCCATTTGCAACCAATAGGTTTATGTCCAGGGGGAAGAGGCACCATAATCCAGATGTTGTTCGTCTCTAATGCTTCTAATTCAGTTTTCATAGCCTCGTGCCAATGTGGATCAAGAACAGCTTGGGAATAGGATTTGTAACGCCCCGAATTCCAAAATACACTGAATTCGAGATTCCACAGGATCTTTACACTTCTTTCGTTCAATTTTACAAGGAAATTAAAACTTTTCACTTTACATCAGAGTTACATGAAGACTTTATACTTTACATTGTACAGCGGAAGCAAATTTACAACATTTAAATAAATGTACATCAACATTTGAATAATCAACATTTGAATAATCTCTAAGCATCTGTGCTTCTTTAATCTTTATCATGTCATTTACCCTGCATACAAAACTGTGGGTACGTCAGTTTATTCAACCGATGAACATTATATACGGCCATCCTCTCTATGCCGGAAATAGTATAACTCATTTTTCATATTTAACAAACACAAACTTGTCACATATCAAACTAAAGGGAATACTCTATTGATGTCGTGTTGTGATTGTGCACTTAGTCCTTAATGCAATTATTTATATTACATGACACTAATGCACACTTGTTCGGATTCTATGCATCCCATACTACATAGGTCCGAGGGCAAGCCTCTTATTCATTCTTCATCTTTGTAGGGTTCAATCTCTCGTCATGACTTAATCTACTACTGTAACTACGGTAAGTATCCTAGATGATCTATGAGTACAAGCTCGTGTACAGAAAACCTGGAGGGGAATCCCACGCCATGTCTTGACTCATCAAGCATGCATTCTGTGGCAATTCAGCCTCCTTCATGGCACACGATCCTCTTGCAGTCACCAAACATCCCACAAGCGTCGCCAAGGTCCGATCATTCTGAGTAGTGCCCACGCCATGTCTTGACGCATCAAGCATGCATTCTGTGGCTCACCCCCGCATCGTAAACTCGAAGCTCTCATACTTGTATTTTTCTCTCACTTTCATCACCTCTTCACTATGTACTAAATCCTTAAATTTGATAAAATCATGAACAAAATCAATCTCTTAGAGTTAGCCCTCTCACTACCACCGGTCTTATTTCTTTCATTTCACAATGACCCAAACTGGTCCTTTCAATATCAATAATCATAATTCATCATTTTTCACTTGCTGGTGTGAGTTTTGGCTACACTCTAATTTTCAATTTCAATTCATAAATTCACATGTTTGAGTTGTCATACTCAATAATATTTCTCTTTTCCAATCACATGATTTCTAAATTATTCATGAGTCCATAACCATACATAGAATTCAATTATTCATCATGTATTTCATCAAATATCATTTCCACATTAAAATCACATCACTAATTATATGGTCAAAAGAATATTCACAACTCATAATTGTCACACTATTCTTCAATAGAATAATTCATACCACTTCACTTCATATGTTCTCCTTCTTATTTATAATTCTTTTCTAGCACTTTATTTCAAGTTCTTTTTCAAAACACAATTCTCACAAAACATAAGTGTAGAACCATAGTTCTAACTACACTTTTATTCCCAAAATGTACTTCATTTCATTCTAGTAACTCCCAATTTATTTTTCATAAGTCCCACATATTTTTAGAATAATAATCATAATTTTTTTCATAATTTTTAATCATCAAAAACACCCAAAAAAAATATTTTTTTCCACAATTAACCACTGGCCGAGACCAGGATTCGAACCCACAACCCCCGAGAAACAAGCCGCACGCTCTGGCTGCTAGGCCACATGCGCCGAACGATATAAAAGAGGTCGAAAGCATTAAATGCTCTCGGCTGCAGTTAATTCATTTGTAATGCACAAAACAAAATATGTGGTGCTACTGGGAATCGAACCATCGACTGGTGAGACACCCCGCCCACTGTAGCGATCAAAAGCATACCGACCACTCGAGCTATAGGCTCGGGTTGTCTCAGAGACAACTCGAAATTTTCTTAAATCAATTCTCTCTGTTTATTAGAACATTTCGATGTTCAAAAAGTTCCCATTTGATTTTGCTTTTACCCAACTTACTGTAAATTTCCAGATTAATTATTCCCATCATAGTTTATACTCCAGTATAAAAAAAAATAATTTTTCCAACAATTAAACACATATTTTCCATACAATTTGGTAAATTGTAAGCTACTACTACCACAATTTCTTTTTTGACATTTCTTATCAATTTTTGATTTCAATAATCTTTATATCAATTCTCTGTTTTTATACATTTCACAAACACACAAATTATATCTTTTAGGTCATCCATTATAACATTATCGCAAAAAAGTCCATTTAAGCATATAAAGCAACATCGTCATCTACTAACTTTTGCATATAATTCTTAATGCTAGTAATGAATTTTTCTTTAAGCAATCCATGGCTATAATTTATTTACACACAACTTAAATTAAATGATGGTAACACATACAAGCAATTTGTTAACATCCCAATCAATTAATAAGCCATTTTTTCCAATTTAAAATGTACTCTTATTAATTCATGCATCATCACTTCATTTTAATTCTAGCATGCTTCCTAATTAGAAATGTGGAAAATAACCCACCTTAGCATGACATCTAATTAGAAATATGGAAAATAACCTACCTTAATTGGAGAGAAGTCAAATTGCCACACCTCCTAAAAGTCCTTGCCAAAAGTGCTTTCTCCTCCTCCTTGATGCGCGCACCCGAGCCTTCTTAATGCCAATTCCGAGAGCTCCTTTGATGCCGGCCTCTCCTCTTTGATGCAAGCAAGAACTCCCACACACAACTCTCAATCTTTTAACTCACTTACTAAACTACTAATAATGTATTTTATACTATAGGACTTGGAGAATAATAAGTACCAAATAAATAGGCTGGGGGGGGTATTTATACTAAAAATTTGGGTAAATGGAAGGCTAGGATTAAACTAGGAGTTAGAAACAAAAGGCTAGGATTCAAGGAGGAGTTACAATAACCAACCATGATCAAGTAACCACCACCCATGACTCCACTCAAATTTTCATTTCCCTCCATTGCCAAAACCGGCCATGCAAGGGTGCATTTGCACGTGTACGTGCAATGCACGTGCATGCACTTGTCTCCATTTAACAAAAGTTGTACATTATATTTTTCATAAAAATAATCTTTAAAATGTGTTCTACATTACAAGTTGTATTTAAAATAGAAATAACTCATGGGCTTTTAGTTTATGGGCCAAAATAATAGTTTATAAAAAAATAATAAATAAAATTAATTTGGGCTTTAAAAAGAAAGGGCTTAAGTTTATTTGAAAAAGGCCTTTATAAAAATAATTAAAGAACACACATCATCCATAATAAAAATAATTATAAGATTTCATACTACAAAAATTGCACGTGCACACTACGTGCAAAATAAATAAATAATTTTCATAAATAAAAATCGGGGCACTACAGGATTGGGGTTCTTTATGACCTGTGATGTTAGCTAAAAAAGAACAATGGGCAGACGAAAAACGAGAATATGAAAGAAAATTAGAGAGAGGGTAACGAGTACCTTTTTTTGAACTTGTCGACGGGCTATGATGATGGACTTGAGCAGACATGATGTAGTCTTTAAGCCATGGTGGAGGTTGTTTGGTTTGTGTGGAGTGACGCGAGGGGTGTTTAATGGTTTTGGAGGGTCATGTAGGGAGGTATCGGGAATAAATAGGTCATTTTCATGTTCGACATTATGTTCAATGTGTGGAGAATTGGGTGTCGCATTATGATTTTCATGTTCGACATTATGTTCAAGGTGTGGAGACTTTGTACACTTTATGACCAGTTGGATAACCCACAAAAATACATTGTTTAGCTCGAGAATCAAATTTATGAGTAGGCTGAACATTTGTGGCATGACATAAGCAACCAAAAAATCTCAAGTGATCAAGTGACAGAGGATGATGCTGAAGTATTTCAAAAGGTGACTTGTTGGATAGTAATGTTGAGGGGAGGCGATTGATAAGATAAACTGCAGTTAAAACATATTCTCCCCAAAAATATTAGAGGCATATGAGATTGAAAAAGAAGAGCACGAGCAACAGTGATGATATGGCGATGCTTGCGTTCAATAACCCTATTTTGTTGTAGAGTGTAAACGCAAGTTCGTTGGTATTCAATGCCATGAGATTGAAAATACTCTTTCATTGAAAAAAAATTCCAAACCATTATCAACACGAATAGCTTTAACAGATGCATGAAACTGAGTTTTTACTGTAACGCCCCTGCCCCTAGCTCAGAAAATTTATACAATTTAGAAGACAAATTAGATACCATGTAGTAGAACTTCCCACCACAGGTTGCCTCTCAAAAGTTGATTAACCGATTAGGTGACTCTTGATCATAGGCTATTATATTTATATATTATTTTATTCTTAATCACAACCGATATGGGACAATTTCTCAAACTCTTTCTCCTCTCCTCTTGCCGTGAGAAGACATTAAGTGGGACCCCCCTATGTAAAGCCACGTCATCTTCATGACGTTACACCTATGAAGCAGCAACAGCCATTCTTCATGCTGTGTATTCACCCTGGTGGGCCCCCCCATTAATGCCATATATTCATTTTCGACATATTAATATATATACCATCCAACACCTACCATCATATATTTACTTTATACATACAACAACCTTTTTACAGTTCAACATATATTATATATATTATATTCTTTTTTTTGAAAACTACGGGGTGTTACATTTCTAGCCGATGTGGAGTGGAGTACCTTGATTCTGCTAGCTGCACCGTACCCCGATTCTGCGGGTGGTCCATTATTTCAGGCCGTCACCTCGCTCCCTCTCAGGCATACCCGTACATCTGTTAGCTCCATCTCAGGCATACATCTCGCCCACTCTTATCCACACTCGGTGTCGAAAGTCGGCTCTGATACCACTTGTAACGCCCATACCCTTAGCTCAGACAATTGATACAATTTAGAAGACAAATTACATACTATGTAGTACAACTGCCCACCACAGGTTGCCTCTCAAAAGGTGGTTAATCGGATTGGTGACTCTTGATCATAGGCTATTATATTTATATATTATTTTATCTAAGTACAAATCCGATATGGGACATTATTCCCATACTCTTCTCCTGTTTTCAATTCACATGAGAAGAGCAGTGTAACGGTAGGTGGGCCCCAAGAATGATGACGTCATCCGTCAAAGACACAGCACCAAGTGCTGTTTTACTTACCATGGCCCCCCACCAAATCACTATTTATTTTTCAAATTATTTCAATCATGCCATCACATATAATTCCAACAGCCAAACTCATTTATCAACACATATATATTATATTTTATAACACGGGGTGTTACATTTACAATGGTGATGAAGGATTGAAGGAGTTTTTGATAGCTCTAATCCTACTACGGTGATAGAAACAAGATCTAGAATACTCCGCAAATAGGCCTAACAACCCTCGAAGCGCAAACATCATGTAAGTATAGCTCTAATATCGGAGAATCACCTCCTTACTGTGTACCTCACGAATAGGTCCGCCGACCCTCGACGTGCGGATACACAATATATTCTGTGAATAGGCATGCCGACCCTTGACACGCGAATGCACCATATGTTTCGTGAATAAGCCTGCCGACCCTCGACATGCGAACATACCAATAGTCCTCTAGACATTCCATGAATAGGCCTGCCAACCCTCGACACGCGAATATACTAGGGACACAATAAAACACAGTCCTGGAATACATCTGTTGGACTAACAACAGAGCTCATACTTACATTTCCCAAGTTCTATCACATCTCCATTAGTGTCTATCCTTAGGTTGATTATTATTAATTAAAACACAACTCCCCCCTCTCTAGAGTTGGTGTACCCTGTCGGAGAATCTACCCCACAACTCGTAGTGCTAATAGCGGAAACACACCACATGCAATAGAAACTCTCAAAACCTAGTTGAACCAAGAACAAGCCACCACAATATATGCAAGATCTCAAAAGAACATAATCAATATGTAGAGATAACCAATACTTCTTATTTCCCAAGAAATATAAAGATTACAAAGAGATTACAACTCTCAATCTCTCTCTCTCACCTTTGAAACACTCGGCACAATCCCCTCTTGAAGTTGAACAATGATAACGGCTCACCTCTTGATTACACAAATTGATGGATTAGATCCACAAAAACCCTAGAATCCACGGCCATATATATAGCCCTCAAGTAAACCCTAAAAGATAAACACAAATCCAGCAATTCAGCCTTAAACTCGTAAGCCCAAAAACAATTAGCCGCCGAAGTCGGTCACCCGCACCCCCAAGGTCGGTCGGCCGCAACGTGTAGAGTCAGAACCGAGACTCGACCGATCGACTGCACCCCCAAGGTTGGTCGACCTTCCTCTCCTCTGTTGGACCCTGTACACTCGAAGAACTCTCAGCAGCTAGGGTCGGTTGACCGCACCCCCAGGTCGGTCGACCGCAACTCTCCAGGCTGCATTCTTCTACTCGCTGCTTGTCTTCTCTTGCTTCTTTGTCTCATCCGCTTCTTCTCCAACTTCAAGTACTCAGTGCCTACGTGTATTTAAGGCCACAATTTCTAACAATCTCTCACTTTGACCAAATGCACAACACTTCAAAGTTATTGCAATCTTCACCTCGCATTATTTCTACCAATCTCCCACTTTCGTGGAAGACCCAAGTACTCCCCACTCTCATGAAGAGCACCCCCGCTACTCCTCCACGTGGAGTGCACCAACCACTCCTCATCGCCTCATGAAGGATGTGCTCCACCAATCACATAGAACACGAATACTGGAGAAACAATCTTCCGTGTTGGATTCCGTGTTACGAGACTCCCCAACTCGTAAGATCTCCATCAACACCGGACATGGTTCAAAGCCTCTCAGTGCACCCTCTGCACTAGAAACCTCCGTGGACGATACTTCCACAAACTCCACAGACTGTTCAAACCCTACAGTCCAAATTTGGTTACCCTCATCGACATCACCTCGCATATCGATATCAGTGCTCTCTATCACACAACAGCGACTTGAAGCTTCAACTGCCAATTCGCAAAGTACCCTCACCTGTAACACTCCACATTTTTATTTAAATTTAAAATGCATTTTTTTGAATTTTTGCACGTATGATGCACATGTAAATTTTTATTCTCATTTTATTACTCTCATTATCTATTTTTAGCATGCACAAGATTTTGATTAGTTTTCTTTTAACCCATGGACCCAAAAATGAAATCTAGCCTAATAGGCAAATTAATTAGTTGATTAAAGAAAAGCCCACTAGAGTAATTAAGTTAATAAAATTAGAAGAGAGCCCATGAATCAAGCCCATTAATAAAATCAAAAATTAAGTTGAGCTTGGACTAATACATGACAAGTTACAACTTTTAGTACACATTTAGAACTAGAAATGTATTCATTTTTGTATGTGCATGTGTGCATATGCACACTTGTTGAATTGGCCGGTTTCTACACTAAGGTGGCCGGATTTTTGTAGAGTAGGGGAGAGGAAAAGGTTGGAGTTTATGGGAGTTGAGTTTTTAAAAGGTTGGAAAGGTGAAGAGTTAGGAGTTTAGGAGTTAAGAAAATGAAGGGTTGGAAGAATTAAAAGAGAGAGTTATTAGGTTGAAAATTTTGCACTTTAGACCCTAACAATATCCTATAAATAACACCCCCATTTCTCTTTCTCTTTTGCACCAAAACAAAAAAAAAAAAAAAAAAAAGTAAGAGAGTTCTTGTGCTTGGAGAAGCTCTTGCTATGAGGAGAAGTCTTGCTAGGAGAAGAAGGAGTTGCTTTGGAGCTAGAAGTGGTGTTCCATCTTTCTTTTCATTGTTCAACTTCAATTTAGGTGGGTGATCCTATGCTTTCTAATTATAGGGATTGCATGCTTTATGAGTAGTATAAATTTGATATGATAATTAGAAGATAAATTCATATTTTTATGTATGCCAAATTATAGAAATGTTACTATTGACTAAGAAACAAAGCATGGTCATGTTGCTTAGAAATGAGAACAAAAAGTAAGGAGAAACTTTCATTTGCTTGTTAATTTACAAATATCGACACTAGTAATTGTAAAAATATTTGAAGAGATTTCATTATGGTTAAAAAGGAGTTTTGTAAAGTAAAGTGGATGGTTTCATACTTTCTAGTTGTAGAATATGCATGCTATAATATATGAATGAGTAATATAAGTTAATGTTAATGAGAAAAATATAGATAAAATTCATGCTAGTGTATCATGCTATGAATGAGGATGATTTTGTTGTGATTGTAGATACCATGTTAATTAAAAAGAAGAAATTCATTATACCATGAATCATGTTAATGTGCTTGAAATTTTTTGTACATGTTGAGTGTATGGAAATTTATTGATGAATGTCATATTCAAATCATGCTTTGATAATTAAGAAAGAAGAAAGAAGAAAGAAAATGAATCTAGTCAATGCCATGACATGTGTACATTTTCGCTATGTCATAATTGAAAATATAAACTATGAAAGAGATATTTTTGTAAAAATTCTCATGTTTGAGAGACATGCTAGTATTGTTATAAAGTTTTAAATTTGTATAAGAGGAATATAAACTAATTTTCCATGAAGACTATTTTTATTCATGTTTGGGGAAAATACAAGTCTATGTGAAAGAAATCAGGAGAAGATAGTTTAAAGAAGTGAAAATCGAGTTTTAATGAAAGTAAAATTTGTTGTTTTACTGTTTTTAATTTCAATCTCAGTCAAGAAAGTTTATTTCAACTTCTTAGAAAGAATTGATCTTTTGGATAAACAAGTTTCAAGAAAAAGAACCACTTTTTGAATAGTTAAACAAATGCACATCAGTACATTTTCTAAACAGAAAATACATTTGGACTTACTGGTTAGCTAATACAAAACAGAGCACTGTTGTGAGAGATCTTATGTTCAAAACTTGATAGTCACATTTTATTTTGGTTTCATTCCATAAAAAAAATATTGGACTAAACTGAATGCATAATGGGTTTTTATCTCGGTTTTTAGACAAAAGTCCAAATGGACTTAACGGCTAGTAGGCTCGGGTCTGGGCGCTGGCATGTGTTTGCCACAGGTCCTGGGTTCAAAACCCAGGCCTCTCTTTTGTTTTATTTTTGGGGTTTTACTCATGAATGTTTTTTTTTGAATTGGAACAAAACTTTAGTATTAATATAAAATGAAATGGAAATATTAAGAGATAGTTTTCCTGTACATTTTTGAAGTATAAAAAGATATAAAATTTTGAGAATAGAACTTTGTGGTGAAGAAAAGAAAAGTAGTATTATGTGACACTTGTATCTTGTTTAAGAAATATTTTTTATAGTGAATCGAGACATTGTGATAACTTAGATTTGTTATAACAATTCAGGTGGTGAAATTGTGTTCTTGAAAGGAATGGTTGTTTTAAAAGAATATGAAAATAACAAGATCATGAATAGTGTCGAGACTCTGATTCATTTGTGAATAAGTTGAAAAATGAAAATATCTAGGTTTAAGACATGTTTACTAAAGGGTATGTGTACCCATTGATTCTTGTGCAAGAAAAAGTTGTGATTTAGAATTAGTTAGACCTTGAGTACCGGCACTATTTGATTTGAAAAGTGTTGAAATATATTTTGAGATATTGTCGTGGAGCTATCTCATACTTGTTGATTAAGTCCGGTAGGAGGTAAAACTAATTCTAGGCTTGAAAATTATTCATGTCTTGAACTAACTAACTAGGCACATAAGTGAAGATGTAGTAAACCTGGGCAAACGTAAGTGGGTTGCTTCTATATAGTCGGCAGTGGATCTCCGTGGCTATAGACCCAGTTGGCGGACTGTGGTTGCTCCGTGGGAGATGAACTTTTATTTTTAAATCTGGGACTTAGCGTAGTCGGGCGGATATTTACCAAACTCCAATGTATATATATATACCGGGGCTAGGGGGCACTTGCGGGATGATTCGCACGATGAGAGATCTGTTAAAATAGCCAGCGAGGCTGAGATCCATATTCGTGGAATGATCTAAACCTTGTTTTATTACTGGGTAGTTGTCATGGCGAGGGACTGAGCTCTTTATTGTGGAGTATGTAGGTGCTTGCCCTCGAACCTATGTAGTATGGGATGCATAGAATCCGAACAAGTATGCATTAGTGTCATCCTAGAATAAAATGTGTGCATTAGGTATTAAGGCATGGCATACACTTACATATTTAGCGTAGTCACAAATTAACACTTTATTTGTTCATTTAAATTTGTGGTTTGTTAAAGTAATAAGATCATTATATGTACGGCATAGAGAGGATAGCCGAGTATAACATTTTCGTCAGTTGTAAGTGACTGACATGCCCACAGCTTAACATGCAGGTAGTGGACTTTATGAAGAAGTAAAGATGACACGATGCAGTTGATGATTTACCTTGTTAAAGTTGTATAAATTATATTTGGTTTTCAATGTTGTAATCTTTTTATTCTTCCGCTGTGTAAGCAAAAGTGTATTGAACTCTGATGTACCATTGAAAAATTTTAATTTCCTTGTAAAATTGTACGAAGTGAATTAAAGATCCTGTGAAATCTCGAATTTGGTCTTATTTGGAATTCAAGGTGTTACATCATCGCAGCAACGTCTTGCTCTCTAGGATCACTTCAATGGCCAGCAGCTCCCACTAAATTAGTAACCTCTCATCCACAATTGAAAGAACTCGGTTGCACCCCACACAACTTACCACTAGATTCCGACTGAGAGTCAACTACAGGAGAAACACCCCTCATGTCTCTAAGTAAATACAGCATTTCCTCACACTTCCCTTTTGCAATCACCCTTGAACCTATAGCTGTACATCACTCTCCATTACCAACTGTAGTACACAACCCTTCTTTGTTTAGCCTTCCAATCGAAATAAGATTTTCCTTCAAGTCTGGAATATGTCTTGTCTTCCGCAAGACAACACTTTGATCATCAATGGTGTTCATGCGAATAGTACCAACCCCACGTACAGGACACCGGTGACCATTCTCCACGATCACATCTCCAATAGAACCCTCCTCGTAGTCATCAAATACCTCTCTCCTCGGAGTGCAATGAAAAGAAACTCCCGAATCAATACACCAATCTAGAGTGCCCAACTCCTCCCGAGCTGATAAGCATAGATTCTCAACAAGCCCCACTTGAGCTTCCTTTGGGGTATCTTTCTTCGGTTTCTCTTGCTTCTTCTTCATATAAGCCTTGCAACTGCGCATCATGTAACCCTTTTTGTGACAATACCAGCACTCAGGCCCATGTCCTCCATCGCTGTCATCAAACACACTCTCAGATGAACTACTCTAATCCTTTCTTCTTCACTGCTCTTTGTTCTCCCACGTCTCTTCTCAATGTGCAAGGCAGAATCTCTAGAAGATGATGATGGATATCCCCCGTTTCTCACCCTTCTCACCTCCACGTTTAGAATGCTACTCACCACTACCTGTAGAGCCGTTGAATCTGTCATAGTGCCTGTAATAGTCTGTTCCACCATACCATTACTATCGGGTAAAGTAGATAGAAGTAACAATGACTGCCTCCTCTTTGAAAACTTCAAACCTGCAGCTTCCATTTGGTTGTAAACCATACAGTAATTGTTCACATGCTCTACTACTGAACCCCTTTCCATCAACTTCATATTAACTAATTTCTTCAGATGAAGATTTGATTAGATGCCGACGGTTTCTCATACATATCCGTGAGAATCTCCATAGCCATTGTGGTCTTTGCCTTTGAGATATGAAATAGCGCCTTCCTACTTAACCCCAACTGAATCTGCCCCAGCGCCTTCTGATCCAAACGATTCCAATCTGCCAAGACCTTCGCATCCTTGTCTGCACCTACCGGCTTCTCATCAAACAACGGACCATTAAGATCTTTCTGAAGAAGATACACTATCATCTGAATCTTCCACATCGCGAAGTCACTCCCATCGAATTTTTCAATATTCATCTTGTTATCGGCCATCTCGAATCAACTGCTCTGATACCACTTTTCGGAGGATCTACCCCACAAACAATAGAAACTCCCAAGACTTAGATGAACCAAGAAAAGCCACCACAATATATGCAAGATCTCACAAGAACATAATCAATATGCAGAGATAACCAATACTTCTTATTCCCCAAGAAATACAAAGATTACAAAGAGATTACAACTTGCAATCTCTCTCTCCCACCTTTGAAACACTCGGCACAATCCCCTCTTGAAGTTGAACAATGATAACGGCTCACCTCTTGATTACACAAATTGATGGATTAGATCCACAAAAACCCTAGAGTCTACAACCATATATATAGCCCCCAAGTAAACCCTAAAAGATAAACACAAATCCAGCAATTGGGCCTTAACCTCGTAAGCCCAAAAATAATCAGCCGCCGAAGTCGGTCGATCGCACCCCCAAGGTCGGTCGACCGCAACGTGTAGAGTCAGACCCGAGACTCGATCGGTCGACTGCACCCCCAAGGTCGGTCGACTGTCCTCTCCTCTATTGGACCCTATACACTCGAAGAACTCTCAGCAGCTAGGGTCGGTCGACCGCAACTCTCCAGGCTGCATTCTTTTACTCGCTGCTTGTCTTCTCTTACTTCTTTGTCTCATCCTCTTCTTCTCGAACTTCAATTACTCAGTGCCTACGTGTATTTGAGGCCACAATTCCTAACATACCCTGTCGGACTTAATTCCACCAAAACAACCCCAAGGCCCCAACTGGCCAATAACCACGAAATGTCATCTGCCGATTTACAAGAATCCCACTCAACCTCTAGAGACTCACAAATCGAAATATCAACACAATTCTCACAATAAAATTTCTTAATTCCATCACCAAATCGTTTATATTAAGAAAACATCTTTAAATCGAACAAATCCAAATTCATCCAAATACCCACAAATTTTCAGAAGTAAAATTTGAAATTAAATCTCTTAAACATCCGAGTTATACATTTTTGATGTCATAGAAAAAAAATCACAAAACATCAATCCTTCGAAATCGTATATATATTTCGCTTTCTAAAGTTATAGAAATACCAATTAAATTCTATTATTAATCAAAATATAAATCTTTGTAAAATATAGTAATCTGTAGCAAAAATATCATCTAAAACAGTAGATCAATAATCCATAAGTGCGAAGAAATAATCATTCAAGAACACAATGAAAATTCACAAAATAATTAGAACAGCAGGTGTCGATCGACCGATATCTCAGTTCAAATTTGAGACAGTCGACCGCACATGCCAAAAATCCAAAATCCCAAAATGATGGTCGAACGACATCCTAGTTCAAAAATAGGACGGTCGACTGTCAAGCTAAAAATCAAAAAATTCATAACTGACAATCGACCGACACTTTGTGTATTAAATGGGTGCGGTCAACTGACATGTTCAAAACGCAGCTTTAATATTCGCGCACTTTTCAATTGATACGTAGTTTGTAATCTTTAAAAGCATGAATTTGTGAAATAAAAATCCTGATATGATCAAATACAACTTATTTAACATACTGGAGTTTATAAATCAAATCAAACTCTCGGCAAATCCATAAAAGAGCAAAATTTCGACAAAACTCTACACATCAGAGAAAACTCTATATGTATGTGTATATGTGTGTATATGCATTAGTAAAAGCATCAAAAAATCGTTGTATATAAGTAGTATCTTGTTTACATCAATCTCAGTGTCAGTATAAATCAATGATCCAATCGAAAACTTTGCAAAATACCAAAAAAAATCCAAGTTTGGCTGTGTACAATCAGATCCAAAACTAAAACACCTTTTCAACACTTCAAGACTTGATTTTTGATCTCGAAACTCTTTTTGCAACTCATCAAATTTGTATAAAAACTAGTTACATAAATTTTCCCATGATTATATGCATCTACAACATTCATCAATCAAGTTTTTTCTTCATGCAAACATCAAAACAGAATATATACATACATACACAGTAAAGAATCCATCTTTAACCTCTTTTATGCATTATAAGTCTTACAAACCCATTGTGTGTCCTCAATTCAGCAAAACATGAAGGAAAACAACATACCCATGATTCCTACTATGTTCTTAACATTCTTAAGTCATCTATATAGAAATTTTATTCATCAATTGCATAGTATTCATAAAAGTTCTACGTTAAATTATTCATCCATCAATATATTTGTTATATCGTCATACAACCATCTATCATGCATTCTACTAGATAAACCATCGCATATAACATGCATAGAACAACAAGAAATCAAACATATGTCACTCACCTTAATGAAGAATCAACCGAAAATAATAAAGAATAAGAAAAAGCTCCTCCTTTCGTAAAAATCCAAGATCCTCGCTTCGAAACTCCAAGAAAATCAATAATAAAAATATATTTTTGTTTTGTGCAGAGGAGAGACGGTTGTAGCAGCCCCCTAAATAGCCAAAATCTGGATTATTAGGGTTTTGAGAAGATTTTACAAAATATTCCTTTAGAATATATCTTTACATATATAGATTATTTATACTAGGTAACTAGATTAACCAATTTAGTTGTGAGTAAAATCAAAATATTCCTCCCAGATCTGGCCGGCACTGGTTTCAACTCCAGAAAACCAATTTTGTAACTTTTGCCTCTAAGTGGCAATTTTGCAAAAAGACCATTTTTTAATAAATTAGCAAAATAAACCAAATCTATTAGAACAAAAATTAAACTCTTTACCTCTGAGTTGGCCAGCCATCATGCTCAGCACAGAAAACCAAAAATTTGGATTTTTTTACTCCAAGTTGTAATTTTGCACAAAAGCCCATCTTTTTGTAATATTTGCAAATATGCCAAATAAATATCGAAAAAATACAAAAAATTCATAAATAATACTTAATAATAAATATAAGTTTTTTTCCTAAAATAATTTTTGACTTTGAGTTTTCCAAGAAAATATTTTCACGTGTTTTACACGTGCAAAAGATAAATTTCAGAAAAATATTTATTAAATCACCAAAAATCACTTTAATTCATTTATTAATCTCAAAAACATTATTTAAAATTCTAGGGTGTTACATTCCAAGCCAAGAAAATCGCTGTTATTCCCTCCACCATCCAGTCTCGGTCAAAGTCACCGCCTCCTCTGTCGTCATACCCCCTCATCCTGCCACATCATTTCGGCATCGCCGACTCCTCCCACCTCCGGCCCTACCGCCGCCAATTTCTCTGCCTCTATTACTACCCTTCCCAAATGTTGCCATGGCTCGACAACCCCCTCCTCTCCTCAAGTGAGATGGATTTGTGAGAGCAAGGATGTGGTGTGGCGTGCGCAAGAAGGCGACATGCGGCATGAGGGGAGGGGGTGTGGAGAGGAATGGAGGATTTGGATTTTGAATGTGGGAGGGGAAGAAATCATGGCTGCCTTGGGGTTTGGCTTTTATTTTGTTTTGTTTTTTATGAAAATATGTGTACTGCATGTGCTAATAGATGGAAGTTCCTCCTTTTTCTCTTCTTTATTTATTTCAAAATAAAGAGAAAAGAGGAGAAATACACTTTCTTTCCTATTATATATATATACTAGGTTTGCCCGTTGACACGTGCTTATGGCACATCTTCGGAACGGTGCACCTTATTTGATCATATAAAATAGTTTTGGAGGTCCAGCAAATTAATTGAAGCAGCAAACATAGAGCAAAAATAATATTATATGATTTTTTTTGAATTATTTTTAAATTTTTTAAATTTTTAATTTTTTTAGTTTTTAAATTTTTCAAATTTTTATTTTCTTAATTTCTTGAATAGAAGAGGGAGGGAGAAAGAGAGAAAAAAATAAATAAATAAATATAGGAGTTGTTTTGGGTGAGGAATTTGAATTTGAGTTTTGGAGGGGAACTTTTGGGGGAAAAAATATGTTTTGTGAAGTTAGATCCGAGCCTTTAATTTTTGGGGGGATTGAAGGAGAGCCACTTGATAGCTTTCTTTGTGTTTTATTATATATATATATATATAATACTATTCTTTTAAGTATACATTTTTTTTGATAAAATGATATAATCCTAAGGGATTCCAGCCAAACACCATTAAAACCAAAATAGAAGTCATACAACAAATAGATCCCATGATTACATACTAGAGCTAAATGAAACACTAGGCTTCATCAAACAAAATTGCATCCAGATGTAATTAAAGTAAACATAACAGAGTATCATAACAACAACCCAAAATACACAGGAAGGTTAAAAAACAATCAAGGGTCAAGGACCACCAAAAGATCTCCATCACTCGTAATCTCGTTTCTTTCATAAGCAGTTTCAAGAGAAGAAACAAGCAGGATTCCTCCGATATACTCTTGTTTATGGGGAGTCATCGCAGAAATGAAGTCCAAAGTAGCAGATATAGATTACAACAACATCAAAGTTATCAGAAACAACTTCTCCCTACTTAGCATTCTCATATTCAGTAGTCACATTGTAAAGAGCATCACCAGGGTCAGTGACATCAATAACTTCTAAATTGTTGTTACGATTGATGTTGCTTATTCCCTTGAACACTATCAAAATTAGGATCTGTATAATGGTTAGAATCTGCCTCTGAAAAGGAAGAAATATAATTCTGAATGGAAACATTAATGAACTGAAGATCAACTTTCTTCTTTTTAGCCAAATCAATACCATCAGACCAGAAGTTAGCAAAGTAAAAAATTGATTTAAGAATAGTAGTGACATCAGAATTCTTTTTACAAAAAAATCCTCTATTTTTTTTTTCTTTCTAGATCACCCAAATAAGAGCCATCATAGTAATATCCCACTGAATTCTAAATTTAGGTTTAATCATTTTCTTCCTCTAAACACTCTGCCAAGATTTAATAGAAGGAGGATATCCTTTATTCTTCAATGCTTCTTTTATAATAAGCCAAACATTTCTAACAAAATGACATCTAATGGATAAATGAAAAGCATATTCATTGTCATTGGAGAAAAGAACACAATTTTGACCCACAGCTAAATTTCTTTTGTTCAGATTGTCCACCATAAGAAATTTATTATGAATGGTAAGAAAAACCAGAATTCTCACTTTAAGTGGGCAATATTCTGCCAAATGATCTTATTAAAAAGACAAATCTTACCACCAGACTTGAGGAAGTTATAAAAATATTTGAAAGTACCAAAAGAGTTCCACCTCCATCTCGTATCATTTCTAACGTTCCAATCATAATTACTCAAAAGATGAAGCAATTCATTAAAATCATGAGTTTGAGTAAGAGATAGAGCTCTTCTAAAGCTAATATTTCATACTTTACCAAAGTTATTGGTATGGTAAAGAGAGAAAACAGTAGCATGAGGGTTACAAACAAGACTATATAAGTTAGGAAAAGAAGAAGCCAAAGAGCAATCTCCAATCCAGATATCAATCCGGAATCTGACAGTTTTACCATCTCTACAATTTTTTTGAATGCCACATTTGAAATGATCTATAACTCTCCAAATACCCTTCCAAAAAGAAGATGATAAAGCAGGAGGTTTGCTATTCAAATCCCAAAGATTCTTTTTCCTAAAGTATTTGTTCTTAATAATTTTAATCCAAGTGGGATTATCAGAAGTAATACTTTTCCAAAGCCATTTCCCCAAAAGGAAATTATTGTGGTTTCTTAAGTTAATAATCTCTAAACCATCGTCCTTTTTATTCTTGTAAACACTACCCTAATTCATAAGACTAGTAATTTACACGTGCGATGCACGTCTTAATAAATATAGTTTTTTTATAGTAAAAATTTAGATGTAGTGTGGGTTTGAACCTAAGACCTCTTTCATAATAGTTATCCATGTGTGTTGCACATGTTGGTAGAATTACAAATTTACAAATGACACTAAGGCATTCTCCCATTATAATATTAGAGATATTTACCAACATCAGAGTTAGACAAAGAACCTATCTGATGTGGGTAAACTCCAGCCCAACTTGAGCCGTCTGATCCCTTAGGATCTGCGCACACCTACAAATCAGGCCTGATTGTCCCTATTGTTTTTCTGCTACTTCAGGCCCACAGAAGCGGGTCGACCCGACCTATTAGGGTTATGGCTCCCTCTCTCTGCCTATAAATACCAGACCCCCTCCTCTTTCTGCAGATAATATCATTTTCTCCACTGAAACCCTAGCTCCACTTTTTCCTCAGGGACTGACTAGATCATCGGATGGCCTGTCGCTTGTATCTCTCTCTGTGTTTCTAGGCGTTTTGCAGGTGTTTAGGGCAGCTGGCTACCAGCAGCACCCCCTCTCCTGATCCTCACAAAATCTTCATCTTAGATCCAAATATGTGGTTGAGATCTGTCTCTCCCTCTACAAATAACAAGAACTCACATATGTTGCTCCCACCTCTAAATCAGCAGCATCAGATAAGCATCATCTATAGGAACAAACGAACAGATTAGACTCCAGACTCGGATCTCACGCTGAGTCCATCCCCTTTCATGGCACCCAAAGCCAAGAGAGCGCCCTCAGTAGGACGTCATCCTGACCCTCCTCATCCTTCTGGTAGTCACGTTAACACAAAGGGGTCTCGAAGGCCGAGAACCGAGGGTCAGTTAGAACCTAGCCCGAGTGCTTTCCGCTCGGTTTTCGATGATCTTCGATACGTCATTAATAACTGGCAGCCTGTGGATGACCTCCGGCTTCAGCTCAACTGATCGAGGGGCGCAGTTACCCCCTTCAACTGGGCTCTGACCCACAACATTCATCCATCTCAGGGTCAAGAGCATAGGCGTAGCCGCTCCCTGAGAAATAGGCCACCCCCGAATAGTCAAGGCAAATAGGTCTCAGTCACGAGAGCCGAGTTGCGGGATTTCTGGAATGAGGTCCTCTAGGCCTTTCGAGGTGGCCCCAGAACCAAGTGTCAAAATGAAAACCCTTGCCGGGAGGTAGCCTAGGGCAGTGAGTCTCACGGCTTAACTTAGTCGGCAAAACGGGATGAGTTCGTCCTTCAGTGCCTACAAGAAATGGAGATTCGCCTCGCTTGGTTCGGTGAGGGCGGGTTACAACCCAACCAGGGGTATCAGCCTACCCGATCCTCATTCTCCGCTAAAATCCTCGATGCTGAGATTCCAAGGAATTTCATACTGCCTTAGTTTGAGATGTACAATGGAGAGAGTGGTCCTGCTAATCACATGGAAGGGTTCAAAACCCTCGTGATGATTCACAGTGCCTTGGATGTTCTTCTTTGTCGCACGTTCCCAGCCACGCTGTGCGGCCCAACACGGGAATGGTTCTCCAAGCTCGCCCCCAACTCGATTTTCTCATTCGACTAGCACGTGGCGAACTTCCTTACTCACTTCGTGACCAGTCGCAAGGTCGAGAAGACGTGTGCGCCCCTCCTGGACCTTAAGCAGAAGGAAGGAGAGTCCTTTCAGTACTTCGTGCGAATGTTCACCGTTGAGGCTAGGTTGGTCTCTTCTCTCGATGCTGGCGTCGCGTTTGCAGCCTTCCAACATAATGTTCGTCATGGCCAGCTATAGGCCTCCTTGGCGAAGAAGCCTCCCATTGATTTTTCTGACCTCCTCAACAGGGTCAAAAAATACATCCAAGCCGATGAGGCTATGCATCCTGAATGCATGAAAGATGCACTCAGCCAGAAACAACCACCTCCTGCCCCCCGATTTGAGAGGTTCACTCTGCTTACTCAGAGTGTTTCAGCCATCTGCATAGAAACTGAGGATAAGGGGATCTTCCGCCATCCTCCCCGAGCGAAAAACAACAAGAAGAGGGACCGGAGATTCTACTATCGGTTCCATCGAGACCACGAGAACGAGACTGATAATTGTTGGGTCCTCAAAGACGAGATTAACACCCTCATCCAGAGGGGGTATCTAAAGGATTTCACCCGAACTAACCTGAGGGACCAGAGGGCTTCACCCCCTCCTCGAAGGGCCAGCAGGTGTCCAGTGGCCTAACCCGAGCCAGAAGAAGTTGGGTGGCTAGCCATTCTTCACTGTGTCCACAGTGGACCCATAGGGGAGAGTCGAGCACCTCCTGCAAGGCCTTCGTACAGGAGGTTACTCTCCCCGGGGATCAAGGAGTTGCGGTCTCATTCTTCAACAAAGATCTGGAAGGTATCTGACTTCCTCATTGTGATCCCCTAGTAGTCAGCCTCGACATGATTAATCACGAGGTCCGCCGCATCCTAGTTGACAATGGAAGATCCGTTAATATCCTGTTCCTGGATGCATTCGGAAAGCTCAAACTCTCTTGCGAGAGACTGAAGCTAGCCGGGTATACGCTCCATAGGTTATCGGGCATCCCTATCCAAATTGATGGAATTGTCACACTTGATGTAACAGTCGGAATGGCCCCGACCATCCGGATATAGGCAATGGACTTCATGGTGGTCAACGTCAAGGCCACCTATAATGCCTTCCTCGGTAGACCCGACCTCTGCTCCCTCCAGGCGGTGCCCTCCACCTATCACCTGTAGTTGAAATTTCCTACCGACCACGGGGTCGGTATTGTTCGAGGCAATCAGGAATCTGCCCGTTCATGATATATGGTTGTTGGGGGGGGGGGGGCAGAGTCTTCCCCCTTGACAAGGTGGAACTTCCATCTGACATGAGCCATTTGCACTCGGAGCACGTCGACAAGTTAGAGGAAGTCTCCTTCTCTGGTGAGGAAAAATCTAAATGGTTCTGAGTGAGCCAATCTCTCACTCCGGACCTGAAGCTGGCCATTATTGGCTGTATCCGTCAGAATGCCGACCTCTTCGATTGGATGCCCTCGGATATGCTAGGGATTTTGGAGGACTTCATCATGCACAAACTAAGCTTACACCTGGACTCGAAGCCTGTTCAGTAGAAGCGGCGTAAGTTCGCTCCCGACAAGCAACAGGCAGTGAAGGAAGAAGTGGACAAGCTCCTCTCGGCGCGGTTCATATAGGAAGTCAACTACCCACAAACGTTGTGATGGTGAAGAAACCAAGTGGCAAGTGGAGGATTTTTATAGACTTCACAGACCTCAACAAGGCCTTTTCTAAAGATCTGTACCCCCTCCCGAGCATCGACGCACTGATAGATGTGACCTCGGGTCACGAGTTGCTAAGTTTCATGGGTGCCTTCTCAGGCCACAACCAGATCAGAATGTTCCCTCCAGACATCCCCAAGACCACCTTTGTGACAGACCAAGGCCTTTACTGTTACTGGGTCATGCCATTTGGGCTGAAGAACGCCGGTGCCACGTACCAAAGGCTTGTTAATCGGGTCTTTAAGGAGCAGATAAGTCAGAACATGGAAGTATATGTCGAAGATATACTCGTCAAAAGCCACAGGGGAAAGATCATGTCAGCAATCTTGAGGAGGCTTTCGAGGTACTGCGATCACACAAATCCGACTGTACTTTCAAGCACACTCCATCCGAGTCCTTATGGTGCCTCTCAAGATGGTCCTCAACAAACTGGACAATTTAGGCCACTTGATCAAGTGGTCAATCGAGCTAAGTCAGCATGACATCGGCTACAAACCTCAGACAGCCATCAAAGGGCAAGCCCTCACAGAAATCCCCACGAAATGTACCATTCCCGAAGCATCTAAAATCCGAGAGGATGAACCAGTTTGGGAGATCTATGTTGACGGATCATCCGGTAAGGGTGGAAGCGAAGCTAGCGTCATACTCAGAGGCCTCGATGACTTCATCCTATAGTACTCCCTGCGTCTCAACTTTCAAGACTCCAATAACGAGAGTGAATAAAAAGCGATGATCGTTGGGCTCATGCTAGCCCACAAGGTAGGGAAAAGAAGAGTGAGGGCCTTCAGCAACTCTCATCTCGTGGTCAATCAAATTTTTGGGGATTATGAAGTCCGTGATGCCCAGATGATCTATTACTTGGTCGTGTCCGACAACTCTTGATAGTCTTTGAGGGCGCCATTGTTGAGTGCATTCCGAGGGAACAAAATAGCCAGGTCGATGCATTGTCCAAGCTCTCCTAATTGTCCTTCGAGGGCCTAGATCACACTGTCCTCGTTAATATTCTCCTTAAGCCTAGCATCGAGAACCCTGGGGTCCTTTGCGTCACCCAGACATCCTACCGGGCACTTGGATGGATCTCGTCCGGAAGTTCTCAACAGATGGATCCCACTAGACCCGACCGAAGTCAGGAAGACGAGAACCCGATAAGAAAGATTCACCTTGATTGACAATGTACTCTTCAAGCGCTCATACACTAAGGTGGACAGGAGGTCATATCTCCGATGTTTGGGCCCTGATGAAGACATGTAACACCCTGTGTTAAGAATGAATATATATATAATTAACTAATAAATGGATGTGCTCTATAGGATTCCTATAGGAGGTAGGAGTATGGATTTGTGTTGGAATGGGGGGGGCACGGGATACAGCAGATTGTTGTTCGGCTGCTGCTGTCATACGAGGGTGACATGGCGAGTGTGCGGCCCACCCAGGTTTGAAGGCAGGAGCACCTTAGTGCGCTAATGTGTGGGGCCCAGGTTGGGGGTCTGCACGTGGCTGTGTGTGGCTGACGTCACACGTAGTGAAAGGGAGGAGTATGGGAATTGTTTGTCTTATATCGGGGATTTGAAAGATTATATATATATATATATATATATATATATATATATATATATATATATATATATATATATATATATATAATTGTCTGAGATTAGAAGTCACCAATCAGCTATAGCACCTTTTATGAGGCAAGCCTGTGGTGGGCAGTTGTTAGAAAAATCATTGTTTCGGACCGGGGCGTTACAAGACAAGTATGCGCTAGAGGAGCTGCACGAAGGAATTGAGGGGGTTCCATATGGGCAGTAGGTCGCTCGCGAGGAAAGTACTCAAGCCCGGCTACTATTGGCCGACCATATTGCAAGACGCCCATGATCCTGTGAAAAAAGTGCATCCCCTGCCAGAGATTCTCTTCGATCAGACGCTTGCCCCATGCTGAACACAAGTCACTTACCAGTCCGACCCCCTTTGCCATGTGGGGGATGGACCTAGTCAGCCCCTTTCCGAAGGCCACGAGACAAAGACGCTTTCTCATAGTGTCCATCGACTACTTTACTAAGTGGGTCGAGGCAGAACCCTTGGCCACAATCACTGAACATCAAGCACAGCCGTTCTTCTGGAAACACATTATTTGTCGGATCGGGATCCCGTGCGTATTCATCATCAGTAACGGAACTCAATTTGCAGGCAAAAAATTTCAAAAGTTCTGCGTAGACCTTGGGGTTCTGCAGTGGTTCTCATCAATCTCCCATCCTCAGTTGAAGGACCAAGCTGAAAATGCCAACCACCAAATTCTTGAAGGTCGCAAAAAAATAGTTGGACAAATCTCCCAAGGGACTGTGGGTCGACGAATTATCGAGCATCCTTTGGTCGTATCAAACAACCAAGAGAATCCCTACGGGCGAGTCCCCATTCAACCTGACATACTGGACAGATGTTGTCATCCCACTGGAAACCGGGCTTCCTTCGCCTAGGAACATGGGCTTCAATGAGGAATCCAATTTGAGCGACCTTAGGGCCAACTTGGACCTAGTCGACGAAATCCATGAAAAATCCACCATCATAAGAAATATCTATCAGTAGCGGATTGAAAGGTTCTCCAACAAGAAGGTATGTCAGACTAAAATCAAACAGGGCGACCTCGTACTCAGAAAGCTCGCTATTTTCCACCTCACCATGAAAGGCAAACTGGCCCCAAACTGGGAGGGCCCGAACAAGGTCTCCCAAGTGGTACGCCCTGGCACGTACCAACTCGAAGACCTAGGGGGTAGGATAATAAAGAGACCCTGTAATGGAGAGCATCTTATTAAGTTCCATGAGGGACCATATGAGTGTCTGTGGTTATAATCGGCGTGATGCTTTAATCCATTGTGTAATCAAGCAAGTAAATGCAATGAAGTATCTTTTAATTTTTGAGTCAGAATGTCTAGCATTTACTTCTCCAAATGAGAGATTTCTCAGTCTCTCACGTCCTCGCCGCTCAGCTTGGACTGCAACCCAGTAGCATGCTTTTTCACAAGCTATGCTACACTCGATGCTCGGCATACTCCTCAAGCCACCAGCCAGCTTTTTTACAAGCTTCACTACGCTCGACGCTTGACGCTCGACACCCTGACAAGCTATGCTATCAAGAGATTTCTCAATCTCTCACGTCCTCACTGCTCGCTTGGACTTCTAACCCTAACAAGAGATTTCTCAATCTCTCACGTCCTCGTCGCTCAGCTTGGACCTCGAATCCTAATAAGAGATTTCTCAATATATCACGTCCGCATTTGCTTCTCCAAAATAGGGATTTCTTAGTCTTTCACATCCTTGCCGCTCGGCTTGGACTTCGAGCCAGCATCAAGCTTTTTCATAAGCTACCCTACACTCAATGCTCGGCATGCTCCTCGAGCCAGCAACCAACTTTTTTATAAGTTTCACTATGCTCGACGCTCGATGCCCCTGACAAGCTACACTATCGAAAGATTTCTCAATCTCTCACGTCCTTGCCGCTCGACTTGGACTTCGAACCCTAATGAGAGATTTCTCAATCTCCCACATCTTCGTTGCTTGGCTTCAACTTTGAACACTAACGAGAGATTTCTCAATCTCTCATGCCCTCGCCGCTCGGCTTGGACTTCGAGCCCTAACAAGCGATTTCTCAATCTCTCACGTCCTCACCGCTCGGATTGGAATTCGAGCCCTAACAAGCAATTTCTCAATCTCTCACATTCTCGCCACTCGGCTTGGACTTTGAATCTGAACCTCATCCCTTGCGAATGTTTTAATTATATTTACGGCCCTCACCTTCGGTAAGGACATCGTGCTCCATGACCCGAGTTGGTCTCTCCTCCACGCACTGACGGCTAAGGATAGAGCAGCCTTCATCTCCGCTACCCCTAACTGTCAGCCGGTAATATAAGAACAACTAGTCATGAGAGCTCCCAGCAAATTGAGAAATGAGAAAGGGATGGGTGAGGGGTTATATAGCGCAAGGGAAAACACAAGCTTGATAGTCGTGACGCTGACATGGATGAATGCCCACCGTTCACCCACATCCAATAACCCAGAAAGGCATCGATACATCTCCTAAGGCCAAATATTTCACCTTCCAATAAAGCGCATTTATGACAATCCCTCAATTCACTTGGAAAACGGAACGTCTCTTATTCTAGTTCATTAATTTCCTCGGAATATAAAACATCTCACATTCAGCAGGTCCATCTTGCCAACACATTCAAATTGAAGCTGAGCTAAAAAAGCAGAAGGATCATTTTATTACAATATATAGAAGTTTACTGATAGAATCAGTGAGGCTACATGAAGTTACAAGAAGTATGAAGGTTACAACATTACACACTTGGCCTACCCCTCCTCTTGTCGGGCATTTAGAATGACGCAAACCAGTTTGAGCTCAACCAAACGCGTTTGTTCCCCGACGAACCTAGTCTCACCGGCTCTAGCCTCAGGTCAGAGAAGGGCCCCCAATGGAGGGACAACCACCCCCTAAAGTATAGATTCGGGATCTACCTACTCTGAGCATGAACTTCAACCTTTGAATCTCCAATTCCTTCTCCACTACAAGCTCGTGAAGGAATGATTTAGAGGTCGGCCGCCGAGTGGAAGTACCAGGCATCGACCATATAGTCTCGGTGCTCCCCAAGTCATGAACAGCAATCATTTTCTTTAGACGAGCCGACTCCAAGCTCAGTTCCTTCGACTTACTCATGAAATAAGAAACATATGCCTCCCGATCATGGGTCTGTTTGTCATAGTGAACCAAGATGGACTTCATGGATTTCAGCTTACCCCTAAGGTGCTCAATTTCAACATCATGAGGATCGGCCTTGAGGGGATCGTTCATCTGACACAAAGGAGGAAAGGTCATATCATTATGAGCCTCATAAACTTGGCCAAATCACAAAACATCACATAACAGATATTACGCCAAAATTTCTAAATTCAAAGAGTTCGGCCAAAATCATTTTCATTCATCAAAATTCTTACAAAACTGCAGTGGCCAGAGTTGCCTGCAAACGAGGGGATGAGACTTAGAAAGGTGAAATAGAAAAAATTCGAGTTACGGAGTTAGAAAATACTTACCAGCAAGTCGGTTTGAGCCCACCTCATGTAGCACGATTCACCAGTCTCGGTCACTAGGGCCTCCCTATCGTGAGGGGTGGCCAAGTGTTCCACTTGTTGATTCTTGATTTTGATGATTACAACACAATGCAACATATATCTGTGCTATGCTCTATATATAATTGCAGGTTGTATCAAGAAGATACACAAAGGCCTCATCACTCCAAAGCTGAACAAATGATCAAGCACAGCTCCGGATAAAGACAATGGCTTCACTCAAGACTTAAGTCAAGACCAAAGCTTCTAATGTTATATAATTGTGTGTCTTGTAAAAATATAATATGTTTTCTATTTTTTGAGTCTTAGATTGATGTACAGCCTTGTCACACACACATACACTCACATATAACTTTTTAGAACTGTGAGTTTACAAAATCTAAAGGTCGAAACAGGTTGAACTAGATCAGCTGTTGAGTACCAGTCGACTGCCATTTATACCAATCGACTGAGTCTGTACAAAACTGCCTGATCTTATTCAAACTCTGATCAGTCGACTCATAGTGGCAACCCAGTCGACTGTTCAAGTGCTTTTTGACCGTTTTCTGATTTCAAAAGCTGTTTTTCGATTTTAAAAGAGTTATCCGTTATTTGTCCGTTAATCAAACGGTTATGGGTAACTGTCTTTAACTGCCAGGGACCCTAGTCTATAAATATAGCCTAAGGTTCACCTTCAAAAGGTAACTAAGAATTTTTTAGAACAATTTTAAGATTTGTACATTCAAGAGAGAAATGCTTTCAATATTCACTAAGTCTTGGTTCTCTGTCTTCAGTCCAGTATAACATTGAATTCGTTTTGGACTGGATTTGGAAGTCAACCAATTAGCCACGTACTATATCACAATCACAACAAGGCTATAGGTTGATTGTAAACAATTTTATTATTTTTCTTTTCCCTCTCGATTGGAGAGTAGGACTCTAGGGTGTAGAGTCGGATTTTGTCACTCTTGGTGGAAGAGTGGGTTGCTTTATCTGGTTGAGAGAAAGGACTACGGGTTGGACAAGGTTGTTGTCTGAATGCCGTAGGGTATTCTTGTAATTTTTTTCAAGAATAGTGGAAAATCTCAAGTGGGTTGCTTGGGGACTGGATGTAGGTCGGAAGGACCGAACCAGGATACATCGTGTGCACTCTGTGGTTGTATCTCTCTGCTTGTATTTCTATTTTATCAGTTTATAATTTTTACTATGAAACTTGTCTGGACAGTCGACTGTGTACTCATATAAGTCGACTGGTCAGACTCGTACTACTCTGAAATAATTTGTGTGTCTAGTCGACTGTCTCATCCCTAAGTCGACTTAACAGACTTCTTTAAAATACTTCTTTTTGTGGTTTCAGGCGACTGATCTATCTCTCAAGTCGACTGAACAGAAGAAATTCTCAATTCCGCTTTTTAAATTTTTTATAAAACACTATTCACCCCCCCCCCCCTCTAGTGTTTCTTGCATTGCCTACAGGATCCAACACTTGGTATCAGAGCAAGGTTGAGTGCAATGGCAACTACTTCAAATGCAAATCAGTACCATGAAGGCCAATCTACACAAAGGCCACCTCTCTTCGATGGAACAAATTACAATTATTAGAAGTGTAGAATGAAGATCTACCTACAATCCATCAACTATGAAATATGGAACATGACGGAAACAGAATACACCGCTCCTACTATTCCATATGCACAATGGAATGACGACATGAAGAACTAGAGAATGAACAATGCAAAAGCAACGAATGCATTATTCTGTGCTCTCACAAAGGAGGAGTTCAACGTGTGTCGAATGCAACAACCGCACATCAAATCTGGCACACACTCGAGGTAACTCATGAAGGAACGAACAAAGTGAAAGAATCTAAAATATCTGTTCTTATTCACAGGTTTGAAATGTTCCGCATGAAGGAAAATAAAAGTGTGTCCGAGATGATTACTAGATTTACAGACATCACAAACTCACTTGTGGCACTTGGGAAGATATACACTCAAGCAGAGATGGTGAGAAAAGTACTTCGTGCACTTACCCCCGAATGGGAAAAGAAGACCCACTGCCATAGAATAGGCCAATGATTTATCACAACTTTCTCTTGAGAATCTTGTGGAAAATCTAATGGCTTATGAGGTACAAATCGAAGAATGTAAGAAGGATGCTGAACCACAACAGTCAAAGAAGAAAACATTAGCATTCAAGGCCATGTCAGATTCCGAAGATGAAGAAGAAGATGAGGAGGAGATTGCTATGTTCACAAGGAGATTCAAAAAATTTCTAAGGAAAGGTAAGTTCAATTCTAAATTTAAAGATTCTAATGATCCTCCAACTTGTTTCAGGTGTAACAAAACAGGTCATATAAAGAAGGATTGTCCACTAGAGAATACAAAGTCTAAGGGAAAGACATCTAACTTCAAGAAGGATAAGTACACCAAGAACAAGTTTGCCAAGAACAAAAAGGCATATCAAGCAACTTGGGATGACAGCGATTCTTCTTGAGAAGAAGAAATTGATGAGACCAACAAGGTTGCAAACGTGTGCTTCATGGCATCACAGATCAAGTACCAAAGAAAGATCGTTGGATACTTGACAGCGGATGTTCTAAGCATATGACTGGCCATGCCAATCTCCTATCTACCATACAAAGCATTAATAGAGGAACAGTTACTTTTGGTGATAACAATAAAGGAAAAATCATAGGAATCGGCATGGTCGGTAAGGACACTAACCCTTCTATAGAAAATGTTTTATTAGTTAGCGGACTTAAACATACTCTGTTAAGTATTAGTCAATTGTGTGACAAAGGTTATAAAATTGTGTTTGAAAAAGATTCTTGCTTAATTTATGATTCCACTATGCAAAACATTATTTTTCAAGGTTTTAGAAAAAAACAATATTTATGAATTATGTTTGAATACAAATGAGTTTTCGAATGATTTTTGTTTAGTAGCTTCTAATAATGATTCTTGGCTTTGGCATGGACGTTTTGGTCATGTGAATATGAAAAATCTCTCTAAAGTATCTAAGTACAACCTAGTTAAAGGGCTGCCAAGACTATCCTTTAAAGCGGATAAGTTATGTGATGCATGTCAACTAGGTAAACAAATTAAATCTACTTTTAAAACAAAAGAAGTAATTTCTACTAGTAGGCCGCTCGAATTAATTCATATGGATTTATTTGGCCCTACTAGAGTTGCTTCTTTAAATAAAAGTAGATATGTATTTGTTTTAGTAGATGATTTTTCACGATTCAGTTGGACTTTCTTTTTAAAACATAAAAATGATGCTTTTGATGAATTTGCAAATTTTTGTAAACGGATTCAAAATCAAAAGTCTCTAACCATAGTCACTATTAGAAGTGATCATGGTGGAGAATTTGAAAATGAAATGTTTGCAGAATATTGCAACAAGAATGGTATAACTCATTCATTTGCATTTCCTAGAGCTTCACCACAAAATGGAGTGGTTGAAAAGAAGAATAGGACTTTGCAAGAATGTGCACGTACCATGCTTGTTGAAAGCAATTTACCTAAGTATTTTTGGGCTGAAGCTGTTGCTACAGCCTGTTATGTTTTAAGCAGGATCTTGATAAGACCTAAGCTAACGAAGACTTGTTATGAGTTATTTTTTAATAAAATTCCTAAGGTCTCTTATTTTAAGATATTTGGTTGTAAGTGTTTTATTCTGAACACTAAAGATAATTTAGATAAATTTGATCCTAAATCTAATGAGGGTATCTTTATAGGATACTCAAATAGGAGTAAAGCATATAGAATCTTCAACAAGTCAACAATGACTATTGAAGAATCAATGCATATTACATTTGATGAATTTCTGCCTTCATCAAATTTAATTAAAGATGATGAAACTGATTCATCACCTTTAAATAAAGTAATTACATCTTTAGAACAAACTAGTCTCGTGGATAAGTCGACCGATAAGGACATCAAGTCGACTGATGTAAAACAGTCGACTGAGGAACCTATCAAGTCAACTGATCCTGTTGTGATATCTCAAACTTTACCAAAATCTTTTGTTGAAGTTAGAGATCATCCTCATGACTTAATAATTGGTGACATCTCCCATGGTATTCAGACAAGATCACATATCAATATGATATCTCACACAGTTTTCTTGTCGGATTTTGAACCGAAAAATATACAAGTAGCATGTGAGAATGAATTTTGGATGAATGCCATGCAAGATGAATTAAACCAATTCATAAGGAATGATGTATGGGATTTAGTTCCACGACCTCCTGATCATACTATTATTGGTACTAAATGGGTATTCAAAAATAAGTTAGATGAATCAGGACAAGTTGTTAGGAACAAAGCTAGACTAGTTGCTCAAGGATATAATCAAGAAGAAGGCATAGATTTTGATGAAACATATGCTCCTGTTGCTAGATTAGAATCAATTCGTATTTTATTATCTTTTGCTTGTTTTATGAATTTTACACTTTATCAAATGGATGTTAAAAGTGCATTCCTTAATGGGTTTATAAAAAAAGATGTTTATGTTAAACAACCACCAGATTTTGAACATGAACAATTCCCAAACCATGTTTTCAAATTGAAAAAGGCTTTATACGGTCTTAAACAAGCACCACGTGCTTGGTATGATCGATTGAAGATTTTTCTTTTAGAAACAGGTTTTGAGATAGGTAAAGTAGATACTACTTTGTTTATTAAGAGTATTAAGAATGATATTTTAATCATACAAATATATATTGACGATATAATTTTTGGATCTACTAATAGTAATTTATGTCAAGAGTTTGCTAATACCATGAAAAACGAGTTTAAGATGAGTAACATGGGTGAACTCAATTATTTTCTTGGACTACAAATTAAGCAGTCACAAAATGGCATATTTATTAATCAAGGAAAATATGCAAATAAATTACTCAAACGGTTTAACATGGATAGCACAAGTAGTAAAGCCACACCTATGGCTACTACCACTATCCTTGACAAAGATATATTAGGTAAGAGTGTCGATCAAAAACTCTATCGAGGTATGATTGGCTCACTCTTATATATAACTGCTAGTAGACCAGATATTATGTTCAGTGTATGTTTGTGTACTAGATATCAGTCTAGTCCTAAAGAATCTTACTTAAAAGCTGTGAAACGAATTTTAAGATATATTAAAGGCACATCTGATTATGGTTTATTCTATCCACGCACCGATAACTTTCAACTTTTGTCGTATAGTGATGCTGATTTTGCTGGCAGTAAAACTGATCGCAAGAGCACTAGTGGGACATGTCATTTTTTGGGACATTCACTAGTTTCTTGGTGCAGTAAGAAGCAAAATTCAGTATCCCTATCTACTACAGAAGCTGAATATATCGCTGCAAGTTTGGCTTGTGCACAAATTTTGTGGATGAAACAAACCCTATTAGATTATAGTATTTCTTTTGAAAGACCCTCAATAATGTGTGATAATACCAGTGCCATTAACCTATCTAAAAATCCGGTTCAACATTCACGTACGAAACATATTGATATTTGACATCATTTTCTACGTGATCATGTTTTAAAAGGAGACATCTCTTTAGACTTTATCTCTACTAATAAACAAGTAGCTGATATCTTTACCAAACCCCTTAAAGAAGACACCTTTATTACATTAAGAAGAGAACTAGGGATATATGATTTTCTTGATATTTGTTGAATTTTACTTTTTGTAAGTCGACTTGAACATATTATTCAGTCGACTTCCACATATTTTTTATATATATATACTTATTTCTTTTAACAGTCGACTGATATGTTCAACCAGTTGACTGCCCAGTTATGATATTTATCTGTTTTTTTTCTCTCGACTAAATCGATTGAATTCTAAGAACAGTCGACTGTCGCGACTCAGTCTGTCTTCAACTTCGAATCGTCGCACCGATTTTGAGATATCTATTCATATTTTGACTCACCTTGACCATTCTTAGCCGTTGATTTCATTTCCCCTTCGATCTCAGCCGTTCTCATCTAGTTAAAACCCTAAATCACTGCCTCCCCTCTTTTCACTTTTATCCCATCTATTTTCACCCAGATATGGAGTTTGAGAAGAGAAGAATAGAGAAGAAGTCGACTGAAGTGCTGCTTTCTTGAGTTTATTTCTTGATCCTTTGCTGTTTGATTTCACCTAGATCTTGCATTGTCTGTTGGTAAAATCTTTTTCTCTTCACTCTTATTATGGCACCAAAAAGATCAAAAACCTCTCATGTTGATGAAGGTTCTTCCTCTAAGGACTATTCTCAATATCTTAGAAGTCCTGATCTTATGGAAAAATGGTATATCATTTGTACCATGCTTATTTTTCGGGTAGATTTGTTAATTTTAATGATCTTGATAGGTTTAATCTTGTGTCTCTATTTCAAAATTGTAGCCTATATGATTTCTTGTCCTTAGAAAATCAACCCCATTATTACCCTCAGCTCATTTATCTATTTTATACAAATATGAGGGTGGTTCAATCGAATAATGGTGAAGTTATAATTTATTCTTCTGTGAAAAATAAGAAGATGAAACTCACATCCGAAAGAATTAATTTGATTATGGGTATAGATGACGAAGGACTTGATTTAGGAGAAATCATAATGGATGATGCTTCTATCTTGTCTAAAATCTTTTTGCCCAATCATGGAACCCCTATGTCTAATAAATCCATTACTCCTATTGCAAAACTTGTTGCACGGATACTGTCCTATAATATTATCCCTAAAACAGGGAGTTATGATCAGTTTTCCTTGGAATTGCAACAAGCTGTATATGCAATCTTTGGTAAAATAAATGTTAATTGGGGTCGTGTCATCTTTCCTAGACTTCATAAGTCTCACTCTACTTTTCTTCCCTTTGGTGCTTTACTAACTCTTGTTTTCCGTGCTTACGATATCGATCTCGACTCAAAGACCAATGTTGTCAAGCATTATGAATGCTTTGATCGTGCAAGTTTAGCACGCATGAAGCTTTTTGATCCTCCACCTAGATCTACCACTAGGTCTTCTCCCCAAACCCAAGTTCCTTTAGCAACTTCTGCTCGACCATCTTCAGCATCTAGCTCTTCTCGCCCCCGAGCTGATTTTGATGATCCACGCAGTATCTATAATGCTGTTAACTATCTCATGGATCGTCAAGATGCTCTTGAATCCCAACTTTCTCATCTTACTCATCTTTTTACTACTCAATTTCCACCTCCCTCTCAAGATGACGACGACGATGATGATGAAGACGAAGGCTGATAAATTTTTTTACTCCAATGTATTTTTCTTATTGCATTTTAGTATTTTGGTATTTTGTAAGAGTTTCCAAGACTAAGTTGTTATGAATTAATTTTGTTTGTGTGGTATTTTCTTTTAGTGAAATATTCTTTCTATTTCTGTCTTTTTGTTGATGACAAAGGGGGAGAGATCACTAATAATCTTCTCTCTATTGGTAATTTTTTTTGTGATAAGTCGACTGACATTTTTTTATAAGTCGACTGCAATACATTTTGTGATGAGATGTTAAGTTTTTGTGATAATTTATGTATAATGTATTATTGATAGGGGGAGCATATGAATGCTTATATTATTTTCTTTCATTATCAGCTATTATGTTGTCATCATCAAAAAGAGGGAGAATGTTGATTCTTGATTTTGATGATTATAACACAATGCAACATATATCTGTGCTATGCTCTATATATAATTGCAGGTTGTATCAAGAAGATACACAAAGGCCTCATCACTCTAAAGCTGAACAAATGATCAAGCACAGCTCCGGATAAAGACAATGACTTCATTCAAGACTTAAGTCAAGACCGAAGCTTCAAATGTTATATAATTGTGTGTCTTGTAAAAATGTAATATGTTTTCTATTTTTTGAGTCTTAGATTGATGTACAGCCTTGTCACACACACATACACTCACATATAACTTTTTAGAACTGTGAGTTTACAAAATCTAAAGGTCGAAACAGGTTGAACTAGATCAGCTGTTGAGTACTAGTCGACTGCCATTTATACCAATCGACTGAGTCTGTACAAAACTGCCTGATCTTATTCAAACTCTGATCAGTCGACTCATAGTGGCAACCCAGTCGACTGTTCAAGTGCTTTTTGACCGTTTTCTGATTTCAAAAGCTGTTTTTCGATTTTAAAAGAGTTATCCGTTATTTGTCCATTGATCAAACGGTTATGGGTAACTGTCTTTAACTGCCAGGGACCCTAGTCTATAAATGGTTCACCTTCAAAAGGTAACTAAGAATTTTTTAGAGCAATTTTAAGAATTGTACATTCAAGAGAGAAAAGCTTTCAATATTCACTTAGTCTTGGTTCTCTGTCTTCAGTCCAGTATAACATTGAATTCATTTTGGACTAAATTTGGAAGTCAAACCAATTAGCCATGTACTATATCACAATCACAACAAGGCTATAGTTGATTGTAAACAATTTTATTGTTTTTCTTTTTCCTCTCGGTTGGAGAGTAGGACTCTAGGGTGTAGAGTCGGATTTTGTCACTCTTGGTGGAAGAGTGGGTTGCTTTCTCTGGTTGAGAGAAAGGACTACGGGTTGGACAAGGTTGTTGTCTGAATGCCGTAGGGTATTCTTGTAATCTTTTTCAATAGTAGTGGAAAATCTCAAGTGGGTTGCTTGGGGAGTGGATGTAGGTCGGGAGGACCGAACCAGGATACATCGTGTGCACTCTGTGGTTGTATCTCTCTCCTTGCATTTCTATTTTCTCAGTTTATAATTTTTACTGTGAAACTTGTCTGGACAGTCGACTGTGTTCTCATATAAGTCGACTGGTCAGACTCGTACTACTCTGAAATAATTTGTGTCTAGTCGACTGTCTCATCCCTAAGTCGACTTAACAGACTTCTTTAAAATACTTCTTTTTGTGGTTTCAGGCGACTGATCTATCTCTCAAGTCGACTGAACAGAAGAAATTCTCAATTCCGCTTTTTAAATTTTTATAAAACACTATTCACCCCCCCCCCCCTCTAGTGTTTCTTGCATTGCCTACAGGATCCAACACCACTACCACGATCTCTATCGGCCCCTTGGTCAGCAAATCGACCATTTTCACGACCTAATTTGGGACCCTTGGCCTGAGGCCCTCTTTGCCCATGACTTCCCGAACTGCGAGGTGGACGACGGAATACCACCTTTCAATAGCTCAATAACCTTAAGGTTACTCATGCTCGGCACCGCCTTCATCGAGCTTGGGGTCCCCAGAATGGTGAGGGCCCTCTGTTTCTTGGACTTCGAATCAGAAGTGCCTTCAGAGCCCCACTGAGAGGCCCTTGTTCGTTGCTTCGACTGGTCGACAGCCTTCTGCTTGGCCAATGGGGCCCTCCTCACGTCGATGGCGGCATCATCTATTGCAACGAAAGGAAACCAGAGATATGAGAACTAAGGGAAAGTTGAACAAAAAATGAAGCAAAAAATATACAAGACTCAATAGGGCTCAGTCCGATCTTGTCCAGGTGCCTCTTGGTTACATTCGGCTAGCCGATGCTGTTGCCTGCGATGACCGATCCACATCAGCCCACTCATTGTCTGTTAGATCTCTTCTCTTCAGAGGCTTGTGATTTGGCTTGTAAAAGTTCCAATTCGTAGGAATTTATTAAGGCTTGTAAATGTATTTCTCCTTCCACCCTTTTATTGAGTCCAGATGCCCAAGGACTACC